>CAKNXH010055872.1:41248-55374 GCA_932178445.1 Andricus quercusramuli | reverse complement strand
TTCTGTTTTGTTGAAATTTTAACTATTTGGTTGGAAATTCGTTTTTTTTTGTTTTTGAAAATAAAATTACTTTAGTGAAAGTTAAACTTTTCCATTTCTGGTTAAAAATTTATTTTTCTTAGTTGAAAATTCAACTATTTGTTTGAAAATTCATATATTTTGTTAAAAATTGGTTTTTTCGGTAGAAAATTAATATTCTTGATTGAAAATTCGTCTTTCTGGTTGAGAATTTATCTTTGTAGGCTGAAAATTCAACTTTTTTAATGAAAATTTATATACTTCATTGAAAATTCAACCAATTGATTAAAAATTCGTCTTTTTTGGTAGAAAATTATTATTTTTGATTGAAAATTCATCTTTCTGTTTGACAGTCCATTGTTGTAGATTGAAAATAAAATTATTTTGTTAAAAAGTTATCTTTTATAGTAGAAATTTACTTTTTTCGTTTAGAATAAATATATAAATTTGAAATATTTAATTTAATTTAAGTACGGCTCCTTATCTAAAATATTTGGTATTTTCTGCAGCTATAGTTCAAAAGGACCCTCCATCGTCGCCTGAGGCCAACTTGGAATTGACGCCGAAAGTGAGAACCCAAAAATCTTCCAAGTCTCGGACTTTTATGAATCCCGTGCCCCGCGTTTACAACAATAGGCTCGTCGAACCGGTGACGGCTATGGATCCGGCACATATTGCCCTTGCAACCTCGAGCCGAAGTGTGAACAGTGGCCAGATACAATTGTGGCAATTTTTGTTGGAACTTCTCACCGATCGAGAACACGTGGGAGTGATACACTGGGTCGGCACTGACGGGGAATTCAAGCTCAATAGTCCGGAAACGGTGGCTCAACTCTGGGGCAAACGGAAGAACAAGCCGACCATGAATTACGAAAAACTGAGCCGAGCGCTTCGATATTATTATGATGGCGATATGATTTCTAAAGTTCACGGCAAAAGGTTTGTTTATAAATTTGTCTGCGACCTGAAGGACTTGCTGGGCTACTCGGCCGAAGATTTGAGCAAACTCGTCAGTGAAGGCACTGGAGGATATTATTCGGATAAATACCAATAGTAGTCAATTTTTTGGTGTCTTCTCTTGCGGCGAAACGAGATTTCGGGGTTGCAAAAGTTCCAGAAGTCGTATTTCTTCCAATTGTGAATTTTAGTTTCGGTCGCTCAGGCAGTTGTGCTTGGGCTTCGTTGTTGGAAGGTTCAGGGTTCGATTCTCGCTGCCTGCACTTTTTTTCAAACTTATTTTACATATATTTTTTAGTTATTGAAATGTTTGTGATTATAATTTCCTTCAATGATCTTCAGAAATTCAATAATCTTTAGAAATTATCAAAAATTATCAAAGGAAATTATATTTAAAAACATTTTAATAAATAAAAATGAATATGAATGAAGTGCAGCCAGCGAGAATCGAACACATAACCTTCCGGCTATGAAATCGAAGCGCTGCTGCCTGAGCTTTCGAAAATTAATACTCAGGTAATGATATTTTATTTAAAAAATTATGAACCAAAACTGAAATTCACAATTGGCCGTCTCCTCTTGTTAAACAATTCTAAATTTTATTTTTTCAAATTAAAGCAAAAGAAAGCATTAATTTGTTGTTTAAATTAAAAAAAAAAAGTTTTTTCACCTATTTGGCTCTGTTGGCTGATATTTTTTCAAAAACAAATAGAATTAGTACATATACTACTAAAAAAAAATAAAAAAAAATAAACTACTAACGATTGCAAATTTTCATTATAGACTAAATTCCTTAAATTCTTTAATTATTATAAACAAATTGATAGAGAAAACTTATATTTGCTGCATTTTCAGTAATTGAATCCATTATTTATTACTTATTTTGTCGCTGAATTATGTAAAAGTAATAATTAATCATGGCGGGGAAACTAATCGAGAATAATTGTCGTTATAAATAATTTTTATAATAGTTCGATTTAAGGTATTATGATTCAACAATTTATATTTTTATAAACAATTTTTGCAAATAAATTAATTTCTTTCGCATTTTTGAATATAGAACATTTTTCTTTTCTGTGGGATTAACAATTTTCATCTCAAGAATAATGTAGTGACACAAGAAATTAACATTGACCAACCATTTTTATTGTTATAAACAAATTCACTTATATCGTATATTTTTATTTTCTCAACGTGAAAATTCGTCTTTAGGTTGAAAATTCCACAGTTTGGTTAAATTTTTTTTTGACTGTAAAGTAGTTTTTGGTTCCAATTTAAACTCTTGTTGAAAATTCTTGTTTTTGGTTTGCGAATTAGTTTATTTTGTGAAAAATTTCATCATTTTTTGGTAAAACTGTAACTGTTTGGTTGAAAATTAATCTGTTTTGTTGAAAATTCCTCTTTTTTTCGTTGAATTGAACTGTTTTTGAATTAAAATCAAAATATTCTTTGGTTGAAATATCAACTATTACATTTTTGGTTGAAAACACATATTTTTTAGCTGAAAATTCAACAATTTTTGAAAGTTTATGTATGTTTTTCAAAAATTCTTTTATTTTTGCTTTAAAATGTTATCATCTTGTTGAAAATTTAACAATTTTGTTGAGATGTCATCCTGTTTGGTTGAAAATTTAACTGTTTTGTTAAAAATTCGTCTTTTTGGGTTGAATATTCAACTATTTGAGTAAAAAATTGAACTAATGGATTATTAATTAACTTTTTTGTTGAAAATTCCTATTTTTCGGGATGAAAATTCCACTCCTTTGTATAAAATTCGTCTTTTTGGTTGAATATTTACCTATTTGGGTAGAAAATTAAACCATTTGCCTGAAAATTAACTTTTTCGTTGAAAATTCATATTTTTTGGGTTGAAAATTCCACTCTTTTGTATCAAATTCGTCTTTTTAGCATGGAAATTCAACAATTTCGTTGAAATTTTTGTTCTTTCTTTACTGAAAAATCTTTCTTGGTTAAAAATTCAAGATTATTGTTAAAAATTCATTTTTTGTTGTTGAAGATTCATCATTTAACTATTCAACCATTTGCTTGAAATGAATTATTTTAGTTGAAAATTCATCTCATTTGCTGAAAATTCAACTATTTTGTTGAAAATTTGATTTTTTGTGAAGATTCGTTTTTTTTTGTAGAAAATTAATATTTTTCTGATAATAATTGAACTATTTTGATGAAAATTTGATTTCTTTGTGAAGATTCATAATTTTAGTGGACAATTTAACTATTTGGTTGAAAATTCTACTATTGAGTTGAAAACTCTATTATTTAGTTGAATATTCTACTATGTAAATGAAAATTATACTATTTTGTTGAAAATTATTTTTTTTTCAGTAGAAAATTAATCTTTTCTGTTTAAAAATTGATCTGTTTTGGTTTAAAATTCAGATACTTGGTTAAAAGTTGAACTACTTTGTTGAAAATTCATTTTTTTTTGCAAAGATTAATAATTTTAGTTGAAAATTCTACTATTCAGTTGAAAATTATACTATTTATTTGAAAATTCAACTATTTCGTTTAAAATTTTACTATTCAGTTGAAAATTCTACTATTTAGTTGAAAATTCTACTATTCAGTTGAAAATTCAACTATTTATTCGAAAATTCAACTATTTCGTTTAAAATTTCATTATTCAGTTAAAAATTGAACTATTTTGTTGAAAATTCACTTTTTTTGTAGAAAGTTAATCTTTTCTGTTGAAAATTGTTCTATTTTAGTTGAAAATTTAGGCACTTGGTTGAAAGCAGAATTACTTTGTTAAAAATTCATTTTTATTGAATAATTAGTTGGAAATTCAACTATTTAGTTGAAAATTCTACTATTTAGTTGAAAATAGAACTAATTTGTTAAAGAATTCGATTTTTGGTAAAAAAAATTAATCTTCTTTTGAAAATTGATTTATTTTGCTTGAAAATTCAGTTACTTGGTTGAAAGTTGAACTAATTTATGAAAAATTAATTTTTTCGTCAAGATTAATCATTTTCATTGAAAATTTCATTATTTCGTTAAAAATAACTCTTTTTTGGAAAAGTTTTAGTGAATTTGTTTATAGAAATTATTTATAATAATGACAATTCTCGTTTAGTTCTTGGTCATGATTAACTATTATTTTTACATAATTTAAAGACGATATCAGTATAAATAATGCATTCAAATTAAATTAAGCGAATGTCACTTTTATTTATTTCTTTGTTTATAACAGTCAAAGAAATCCAGGAATTTAATCTAAAATGCAAATTTTCTTCCGTACTATTTCTATATATTTTTTTGTTGAAAATATCAATAAACAGAGCAAAATAGGTAGTAAAAAATATATAAAAAATTATTATTTTTGTAATTTTTCAACTCAAATAACAAATTAGTGATTTTTTTGCAATCGGCCTCGACAGACTTCGAAATTTAATTGTTTTCAATTTGAAAGAAGAAACTTTAATCTCCTTTCGCCGCACTGTGATCCGATTCGAAGGCACGTTTGAATGTAAATAATTTTCTTCGAGATATTAGGAGTTTTTGGTTAAAAGAAAACGTGAAAGCAGTTTACGCGTAGGGAAACCTTCCTACAGTGGACAATGCAACACACAGTGGATAATCGTTAATTAAGAGCACAAATAAAAGAAAAATAATTAATTTTAATTTCGATTTATTAGCACGTTTAGTGCCTTAACTTTTAATTAAGTTGAATTAATTATTTAACGTACATTTGTATTTTTAAACAATGGTTATTCACTGTGGCGTTATCCACTGTAGGCAGGCTGCCCCTCTACTTTATTGAAAATTGATAAATGTGGGTGAAATATGATAGTTTTATAATATTTTCAATTAGAATTCAGTTTTTTAAATTAGATGAAACTAATATTATTTAGAAAATTAATAGAATGGTACTTGTTAGTTGGAAATCAGAAAGTTACCAGTGGAACTTTTTCTCGTTGTTAAGATGCATAACAATTTTGCAGTATGAAAGAGGCTGAAAAATAGCGCTTTATAAACGTATATTCATACAGTGGTTTATAAATGGTGGTTAAAATTTACACCAGTGTTATTAAAACTACACGATATCTCTGTATTTTTATAAGATTAAAATACAATAATTCAAAAGAAAATTTGAATCAAATATTATACGAGTTCGAGACTTTAATAATGTTGCAATTATTTAAATAAAAAGCCAAAACACAAAGATTCGTGCCTTACGACAATTTATAGCTAGTTCGTTTCAGTTTTTACTCAAAATGTAGAATTACGAAACAACGCATTTTTTTTTATTTCATTTTTTTAATACATACGTGGTATTTGTAAACGTACGGATATTATGAATTATTTTTAATTTGCAGGGGTGAAAATAAACATTTGAAACATTTGTAACAACAAAAGAGAAATGAGTTATTATTTTTAGAATGCTGGTTCACAATTCGGGCCATCCATAAATTACGTTACCAATTTTGGGCTATTTTAGACCCACCCAGGGAATAAATTTTATCAAATAAAATTAATGTAACACCATATTGAATTCAATATAAAAACACTTTATATTCCTAAGGTTTTCTATACAAATAAAATGAATTTTTAACCAAAAATATTTGAATTTTCTACTCAAAAATATTTTGTTTGAACCAAAAAAAATCGTAAAATTTTCAGTTTAAAAATGAATTTTCAACAAACAAAAAAATAATTCTCAACTAAAAAAAGATTAATTTTAAATTAAATAGTTGAATTTTCAACCAAAAATATTAATTTTCATCAAGGAAGGTAAATTTACTAACCAGAAAAAATACATGATTTTTCTAGTTAAAATGGGAAAATTAATTTTTATCTCTAAAAAATTAATTTTCAACAAAATAGTTTAATTTTTAAGAAAATATTTGAATTTTCATCAAAGAAGATTACTTTCTCAAAATCGTTGAATTTTTAACAAAATAATTGTACCCTTAAATAAACAGATAAATTTTCAGTCAAGAAAGAATTATTTTAAACTAATATTTGAATTTTCTACTAAAAAATATATGTTTCGAACCAAAAAAAACTCGTAAAATTTCCAGTTTAAAAATGAATTTTCAACAACAAAAAATAATTTTCAGCCAAAAAAGACTAATTTTAAATCAAACAGTTGAATCCTCAATGAAAAATATTAATTTTCATCAAAGTAGATTAATTTACTAACCAGAAAAAATACATGATTTTTCTACTAAAAATGGGATAGTTGAATTTTTATATAAAAAAATAATTTTTAATAAAAAAAAAACAACGAATTTTCAACAAAATAGTTCAATTATCAAAAATGTAGTTTAATTTTTGACAAAAAAGATTAATTTTGTAAAAATGGAATAGTTAGATTTTCAACTCAAAAAGACGAATTCTTAAGAAAATAGTTTAATGTTCGTCAAAAAAGATTATTTTATCAAAGTAGTTGAATTTTTAACAAAATAATTGAACCTTCAACCAAATTGATAAATTTTCAATCAAGAAACATTTAATTTAAACCAAATATTTGAATTTTGTACTGAAAAATATTTTTTTTAACCAAAAGAAATCGTCTAATTTTCAGTTTAAAAATGAATTTTCAACAAAAAAAATCAGTTCTAGCCAAAAAAGACTAATTTTAAATCAAATGGTTAAATCCTCAAACAAAAATATTAATTGTAAAGTAGATTAATTTACAAACCAGAAAAATACATTATTTTTCTACTAAAAATTGGATAATTGAATTTTCATATAAAAAATTAATTTTCAACCCTAAAAAACGAATTTTCAACAAAATAGTTTAATTATCAAAAAAGTAGTTCAATTTTTGACAAAAAAGATTAATTTTGTAAAAATGGAATAGTTAGATTTTCAGCTCAAAAGGACGAATTTTTAAGAAAATAGTTGAATGTTCGTCAAAAAAGATTACTTTATAAAAATAGTTGAATTTTTAACAAAATAATTGAACCCTTAACCAAATAGATGAATTTTCAATCAAGAAAGATTCATTTTAATCCAAATATTTAAATTTTTTACTAAAAATATTATCAAATTTTCGGTTTAAAAAATAAATTTTCAACAAATAAAAAAATAATTCTCAACCAAAAAATACTAATTTTAAATTAAATAGTTGAATTTTCAACCAAAAATATTAATTTTCATCAACGAAGGTAAATTTACTAACCAGAAAAAATACATGATTTTTCTACTTCAAATGGGAAAGTTGAATTTTCATATAAAAAATTAATTTTCAACCACAAAAAAAAAACGAATTTTCAACAAAATAGTTTAATTGTTGAATAAGATTTTTTAACAAAGAAGTTAATTTTCTACCAAAAAGTTACATTTTCATAAAAATAATTTGATTTTTAACAAAAAATATTAATTTTGTAAAAATGGTATAGTTAAATTTTCCATCAAGAGAGATGAATTTCCAACCAAATATTTGTATTTTCAACTAAAAAGATATTTTTCCTAACAAAAAAAAATCATCAAACTCTCAGTTAAAAACATTAATTTTCAAACAAAAAGTTTGTATTTTCAACTAAAAAAATATTTTTTTGAAAAAAAAAAAAGAATCGTCAAACTTTCAGTTAAAAAAATTAATTTTCAACAAAAAAAAACGAATTTTTAACCAACCAGATTAATTTTTTACCGAAAAACTCTAATTTTTAACAAAATACATGATTTTTGTACCAAAAATGGAATAGTTGAATTTTCATATGGAGAATTAATTTTTAAACACTCAAAAAAATTAATTTTCAACAAATTAGTTTAATTTTTAACCAAAAAATATTTTCTATCACAAGAGATGAATTTTCAAGCCAAAAATAAGATTTTTCTACAAAATAGTTTAATTATCAAATATGATTTTTCAACAAAGAAGTTAATTTTATACCAAAAAGTTGAATTTTTATTAAAAAAGATATTTTTTTCTAACAAAAAACAAAAAAGAATTGTCAAAATTTCAGTTAAAAAATTAATTTTCAACAACAAAAAAACGAATTTTTAACAAACCAGATTAATTTTCTATCTAAAAACATCGAGTTTTTAACCAAATACATTATTTTTCTATTAAAAATGAAATCCTTGAATTTCTACATAAAAAATTAATTTTTAGCCAAAAAAAAAAACCATTTCCAACCATAAAAGATTTTCTACCAAAAAGAGATGAATTCTTAAGCCAAAGATACGATTTTTTACGAAATAGTTCAATTATCAAATATAATTTTTCAACAAAGAAGTTAATTTTCTACCAACTAGTTAAATTTTCATAAAAATATATTTAATTTTTAATAAAGAAAATTAATTTTTTACAAACGGAATGGTTAAATTTTCAACCAAAGATGTGAATCTTAAAGAAACGAATTTTTAACAAAGTATTTGAACCCTCAAACAAAGAGATAAATTTTCATTAAAAAATATTTTTTTTTCTGTCAAAACAAAAAGAATGGTCAAACTTTCAGTTAAAAAAATTAATTTTCAACAAAAAAAAAACGAATTTTTAACAAACCGGATTAATTTTCTATCTAAAAAAAATCGAATTTTTAACAAAATACATGATTTCTCTATTAAAAATGGAATCGTTGAATTTTCATATAAAAAATTAATTTTTAGCCAAAAAAAAAACGAATTTCTCAACCATAAAATATTTTCTACCAAAAGAGATGAATTCATAAGGCAAAGATATGATTTTTTACGAAATAGTTCAATTATCAAATATAATTTTTCAACAAAGAAATTAATTTTCTACCAAATAGTTAAATTTTCATAAAAATATATTTAATTTTAATGAAGAAAATTAATTTTTTACAAACGGAATGGTTAAATTTTCAACCAAAGATGTGAATATTAAAAAAACGAATTATTTTATCTTGTTGAAAATAAATTTTTTAACCGGAAATTCAACTTTTTAATTGAAAATTCATATACTTTATTAAACATTCGTCTTTTTGGAAAAAAATTAATATTTCAAATCTTTTTAGGTTGAAAATTCAACTATTTGAATAAAAACTTTTCTGTTTTCTTGATAATTTAACTATTTTGTTTAAATTCGTTTTTTTGTTGTTGTTAAAAATAAATTTTTTTTACTGAAAATTAAACTTTTCATTTCTGGTTAAAAATTTATTTTTCTTGGTTGAAAATCTAACTACTTGTTTGAAAATTCGTCTTTTAGTTGTTGAAAATAAATGTTTGTACTGAAAGTTAAACCTTTCCATTTTCGGTTAAAATTTTATTTTTCTTATTTGAAAATTCAACTATTTTTTTGAAAATTCATATATTTTTTGAAAATTCGTTTTCTTGGTAGAAAATTAATATTTTTGATTGAAAATTCGCCTTTCTGGTTGAGAATCGATCTTTGTAGGTTGAAAATTCAACTATTTAATTCAAAATTTCACGTTTTTGTTAAAAATTTTATTATTTTGATGCAAATTAAACTATTTGATTACAAATTCTACTGTTTTGTTGAATATTCAACTTTTTGGTTGAAAATTCGTTCTTGTTCTGTTGAAAATAATTTTTTTTTTCTGAAAATAAACTTTTCCATTTCTGGTTTAAAATTTAGTTTTAAAATTCAACTATTCGTTTGAAATTCAATACATTTTGTCGAAAATTCGTGTTTTTAGTAGAAAATTTATTTTTTTTTTTGAAAATTTATATACTTTGTTAAAAATTAGTCTCTTTTGAAAAAAAAATTAATATTTCAAATCTTGTTCGGTTGAAAATTCAACTAATTGATTACAAATTCTACTGTTTTGTCTAAAATGAATCATCTTTTCGGGTTGAAAATTCAATTATTTGCTTAAAAATTTCACTGTTTTGTTGAAAATTTTATTATTTTTTTAAAAATTCAACTGTTTGATTGAAAATTTAACTATTTGGTTAAAAGTCGTTCCTTTTGGTGAAAATAAATTTTGGTACTGAAAATTCAACTGTTCAATTTTTGGTTGAGAATTTCTCTGTTTCAGTAAAAATTTAACTGTTTAAAAATTCATCTAACTTATTGAAAATTCGTCTTTTTTGACGGAAAATTAATATTCTTGATTAAAAATTCGCCTTTCTGATTCAGAACCGATCTTTGTAGGTTACAAATTAAATTATTTAAATACAAATTTTACTGTTTTCTGGAAAATTGAATTTATTTTTACAAATTTGACGGTTAGAAAATTAATTTTTTTACTGAAAATTCAACTTTTTATTTTAAATTCATATACTTTATTAAAAGTTCGTCTCTTTTAAAAAAAAAATTAATATACCAAATCTTGTTAGGTTGAAAATTTAACTAATTGATTACAAATTCTACTGTTTTGTTGAAAATTCAACTGTTTGGTTGAAAATGAATTTTTGTACTGAAATTTAAACTTTCCATTTCTGGTTAAAAATTTATTTTTCTCAGTTGAAAATTAAACTATTTTTTGAGAATTCATATATTTTGTTGAAAATTCATTTTTTTGGTAGAAAATTAATATTCTTGATTGAAAATTCGCCTTTCTATTCAAATTCACCTTTTTGGTTGAAAATTCAACTATTTGATTAAAAATTTCACGGTTTTGTTGAAAATGGAATTATTGTGTTAAAAATTCAACTGTTTGATTGAAAATTCAACTGTTTGGTTAAATATTCGTACTTTTTGGCGAAAATAAAATATTTTTACTGAAAATTTTAACTGTTTCATTTTTAGTTGAGAAATTATCTGTTTTAGTTAAAAATTTAACTGTTTAAAAATTCGTATATTTTATTGAAATTTCGTCTTTTTTTTAGAAAATGAATATTCTTGATTGAAAATTCGTCTTTCTGGCTTAGAATTCATCTTTGTAGAATAAAAATTCAACTACTTGAATAAAATTTTTACTGTTTTCTGGAAAATTGAATATACTTTTACAAATTTAACTGTTTCATTTAAAATTCAACTATTAGTTTGAAAATTCATATATTTTTTAAGAAAATTCGTTTTTTTTTGGTAGAAAATTAATATTCTCGATTGATAATTCGTATATCGGTTTGAGAATTCATCTTTGTACTTTGAAAATTCAACTATTTAATTTACAATTTCACGATTTTGTTCAAAATTTAATTATTTTGTTAAAAATTCAACTTTTGAATAAAAATTTTACTGCTTTCTTGAAAATTTAATTTATTTCTACAAATTTAAATGTTTGATTGAAAAGTGAACTATTCTGTAGAAAATTAATATTCTTGATTGAAAATTCGCCTTTCTGGTTGAGAATCGATCTTTGTAGGTTGAAAATTTAACTATTTGAATAAAAATTTTACTGTTTTCTTGAAAATTTAATTTATTCTTACAGATTTAACAGTTTGATTAAAAATTTAAATATTAATAATTTTTTTTCTGAAAATTAAACTTTTCCATTTCTGGTTAAAAAATTTATTTTTCTTAGTTGAAAATTCGTTTTTCTTGTAGAAGATTAACATTCTTGTTTAAAAACTTCACGGTTTTGTTGAAAATTTATTTATTTTGTGAAAAATTCAACTGTTTGATTGAAAATTTAACTATTTGGTTAAAAGTCGTTCCTTTTGGTGAAAATAAATTTTTGTACTGAAAATTCAATTGTTCCATTTTTGGTTGAGAATTTCTGTTTCAGTAAAAAATTTAACTGTTAAAAAATTCATCTATCTTATCGAAAATTCGTCTTTTTTGGTAGAAAATTAATATTCTTAATTGAAAATTCGTCTTTCTAGTTGAGAATTCATCTTTGTATGTTGAAAATTCAACTATTTGAATACAAATTTTACTGTTTTCTGGAAAATTGAATATATTTTTACAAATTTGACGGTTTGAATTAAAAATCAACCATTTGGTTAATAATTCGTTTTTTTTTGTTTTTGTTTGAAAATGAATTTTTTTACTGAAAATTCAACCTTTTATTTTAAATTCATATACTTTATTACAAGTTCGTCTCTTTTGGAAAAAAATCAATATCCCAAATTTTGTTAGGTTGAAAATTTAATTATTTTGTTAAAAATTCGCGTGTTTGATTGAAAATTCAACTGTTTGGTTGGAAATTCGTTTTTTTTTAAATTGAAAATAAATTTTTTTACTGAAAATTTCTGGTTATAAATTTATTTTTCTTAGTTGAAAATTCAACTATTTGTTTGAAAATTCATATCTTTTGTTGAAAATTCATTTTTTCGGTAGAAAATTTATATTCTTGATTGAAAATTCGCCTTTCTATTTGCGAATTCACCTTTTTGATTTAAAATTCAACTATTTGGTTAAAAATTCGTTTTTTTGTTGTTGGAAATAAATTTTTTTACTAAACATTAACATTTACTGTTTTCTTAAAAATTTAATTTATTTTTACAGATCCAACTATTTTATTGAACAAAAATTTTTTACTTATCCATTTTTGGTTAAAAATTTATTTTTCCTAATTGAATTAATATATTTTGTTGAAAATTCGGGTTTTTAGTAGAAAACTAATATTCTTGATTGAAAATTCGTCTTTTTGGTAGAAAATTAGTATTCTCGTTTGGAAATTCGTCTTTCTGGTTGAGAATTCATCTTTGTACTTTGAAAATTCAACTATTTAATTCAAATTTCACGGTTTTGTTGGAAATTTAATTATTTTGTTAAAAATTCAACTTTTTGACTGAAAATTTAACTATTTGGTTAAAAATTCATTATTTTTGCTGCGAATAAATTTTTTTACTGGAAATTCAACTATTCCATTTTGAGTTGAGAATTTGTCAGTTTTAGATGAAAATTTAACTGTTTAAAAATTCATCTATTTTATTGAAAATTTGTATTTTTTGGTAGAAAATTAATATTCTTGATTGAAAATTCGCCTTTCTATTTGCAAATTCACCTTTTTGGTTGAAAATTCAACTATTTGAATAAAATTTTTACTGTTTTCTTGAAAATTTATTTATTCTTACAAATTTAAATGTTTGAATGAAAATTTAACTATTTTGTTTAAAAATGTTTTTTTTTATTTGTTGAAAATGAATTTTTTTACTAAAATTTTAACTTTTCCATTTTTGATTAAAAATGTATTTTTCTTAGTTGAAAGTTCAACTATTCGTTTGAAAATTTACATATTTTGTTGAAAAATCGTGTTTTTAGTAGAAAATTAATATTCTTGATTGAAAATTCGTCTTTCTGGTTGAGAATTCATCTTTGTATGTTGAAAATTCAACTATTTAATAAAAAATTTCATTTTTTTGTTAAAAATTTAATTATTTTGTTGCAAATTCAACTATTTGATTTAATATTCAACTATTTGGTTAAAAAATCGTTTTTTTTTTGTTGAAAATAAATTTTATTATTGAAAATTTAACTTTTTATTCGAAAATGTATATACTTTGTTAAAGATTCGTCTCTCTTAGGAAAAAAATTAATATTTTAAATCTTGGTAGGTTGAAAATTCAACTAATTAGTTAAAAATTTTACTGTTTTGTTGAAAATTAAACTATTTATTTGAAAATTCGTTTTTGTTTCGTTGCAAATAATTTTTTTTCTAAAAAAATTAAAATTTTCCATTTCTGGTTAAAAATGAATTTTTCTTCGTTCAAAATTCGTTTTTTTTTTGTAGAAAATTAATATTCTTCATTGAAAATTCGTCTTTTGGTGGGGAATTTATCTTTGTAGGTTGAAAATGCAACTGTTTAATTAAAAATTTTACTGTTTTGTTGAAAATGTTATTATTTTGTTAAAAATGCAATTGTTTAATTAAAAATTTTACTGTTTTGTTGAAAATTTTATTATTTTGTTAAAAATGCAACTGTTTGGTTGAAAATTTAACTATTTGGGTCAAAATTCGTTCGTTTTGGTGAAAATCAATTTTTGTATTGAAAATCAACTGTTCCATTTTTGGTTGAAAATTTAATTGTTTAAAAATTCATCTATTTTGTTGAAAATTCGTCTTTCTGGTTGAGAATCCATTTTTGTATGTTGAAAATTCAACTATTTGAATAAAAATTTTACTGTTTTCTTAAAAATTTAATTTATTTTTACAGATATAACTATCTTATTGAACAAAAAATGTTTACTTATCCATTTTTGGTTAAAAATTTATTTTTCCTAATTGAATTAATATATTTTGTTGAAAATTTGGGTTTTTAGTGGAAAATTATTATTCTTGATTGAAAATTCGTCTTTCTAGTTGAGAATTCATCTTTGCATGTTGAAAATTCAACTATTTAATAAAAAATTTCATTTTTTT
>CAKNXH010055872.1:23218-33875 GCA_932178445.1 Andricus quercusramuli | reverse complement strand
GGCAAAAAAGAAAAAATTTTCAACAAAGTACATAAACTTTTAACTAAATATTTGAATTTTCAACCAAGAAGATTAACTTTCTACGCAAAAAAAAGATTTTTTCAACAAATTATATAAATTTTCAACTAAATACTTTCAAAATGAGATTGCGCTGTTAGTCAAAATTTAATTTAATTTTTTTTTTCATTTCTATATTTTTTTTTACTAAATAGTTGAATTTTGAAATAAAAAAGATTATATTTAATAAACAATGGACCAGTCAAATTTTCATCGAGGAGAAATAATTTTCAATGAAAAAAAAACGAATTTTCAACCTAAAAAGATGAATTTTCAACGGAAAATGTTAGTTGATATTTCAACAAAAAAATATTTTAATTGAAAATAAACAGTCGGATTAAACCGAGAAAGACGAATTTCCAACAAAATCCTTGATTTTTAACCAAAAAGATTGATTTTTAACTCAAAAATTAATGTTCTACCAAAAAAAGACAAATTTTCAAGAAAATAATAAACTTTTAACCAAATAGTCGAATTTTCGACCACGAAGATGAATTTTCTACCAAAAACGACGATTTTTTAAACCTAAAAAGAAGAATTTTCAACGAAAAATGTGAGTTAATATTTCAGTAAAAAATATTTTAATTTAAATTAAAAAAAAAGTTCAATTCAACTGACAAAAACGAATTTTCAACAAAATACTTAATGTTTAACCAAAAAATTGATTTTTAACTAAAAAAATTGATTTTCTACCAAAAAAGACGAATTTTCAACAAAATAGATAAACTTTTAACCCAATAGTTAAATTTTCAACCAAGGAGATTAACTTTATACCAAAAAAGACGATTTTGTTTAACAAATTACATAAATTATCAACTAAATATTTTGAAAATGTGATGTTAGTCCAAATTTTATTTATTTTTTCATTTATAAATTTTTTTAAATAAATTGTTGAATTTTGATATAAAGAAGATCAGTTTCTAATAAAAAATGGACCCGTTAAATTTTCATCGAGGAGAAAAAATTTTCAATGAAAAAGAAACGAATTTTAAACCTGAAAAGAAGAATTTTTAACGAAAAATGTGAGTTAATATTTCAATAAAAAATATTTTAATTTAAAATAAAAAACAGTTCGATTTCACCGACAAAGGCGAATTTTCAACAAATAAATTAATTTTCAACCAAAAAAATGATTTTTAACTTTAAAAAATTGATTTTCTTCCAAAAAAGGCGAATTTACATCAATTTTCAACTAAATATTTTGAAAATGTGATGTGATGTTAGTCCACATTTTATTTTATTATTTTTTCATTTCTAAATTTTTTTGACTAAATAGTTGAATTTTTAAATAAAAAGGCCAATTTTTAATCAAAAATGGAACATTTAAATTTTTCATCGAGGAGAATTGATTCTCAATAAAAAAATACGATTTTCCGACCTAAAAAAGAAGAATTTTCAACGAAAAATGTGATAGTTGATATTTAAAAAAAATAAATAAATAAATAAAAAACAGTTGAATTTAACCAGAAAAGACGAATTTTAAATATATTAATAATATAATATTTAAATCTTAAAAATTGAACCATATTAAAAAAAGTTTGAATTTTTAAGATTTTAATCCATAAAAATTTTTAATCAAACAAGTTGGTGAATTTTAAATTCCTGTTGTGATAAAATCTGATCTATATTTATTTATATTCATTATTTGTATTGATGTTATTTTGTTGACCAGAGTAATTAATTCCCGATATTAAATTTTTTCCGATTACTTGTCCAATATTTTTTGGATAAACCAGAAAAAAATCAACCTCGGCCCGAATTTGAACCGGGAATAGTGGCATTCCGGGTTCAAATCCGGGCCGAGGTAGATTTATTTTTTCATTAATTAATTGTCTATTATATTTTTACAACATTTTTCTAGTGAAATATAAGATTAATAAGTGAGAAAAAATGAATACAACTTATCCACATGAATTTTTTTGAAATTTTTATTTATTTTTTTGTTATCCAAGTACATGAGACGAATGCAGAGCAATCCTTTGCTCTTTTTGGATCAGCGAAACCGGAATAATTCGTGAGGGCGAACTTCTTTCTGAATCTGATGTTAGGACTGATATTAGGCCAATACCAGAGAATCTAGCCTGTGAGATATAAGTTAGATATCACAAGTTAGGGTCTCAGGGAACCGATCCTATCTCAATTTTTTCTTTCTTCCCAGCTTTTACTTTCTATCATGCAGTCCCATTTAATTTACATTTTGCAAATTAATTGGTCCAAATTATACCCACCTAGATAGATTATTTCACAAAAAACGATACAGGGGGTGTGTTTCAAGTCAAATTCGATTTTTTCAAGAACTATTTTATAAAAATTAATATTCGTGTTTTAAAAAAATCATTTTTTAATTGGTTTAAAAAAATTTTGGAACGATTGAAAAATCCCGAAAAAGAAAATATTCGAAATAGAAAATTCCCGAACAGTTTATATTAACGAATTTAAAAAAAATTTCAAATTGTAATCAATATTATTTATTTATTAAAAATACAATAATGAAAATTTTGATCAGTGACAATTTTTGTAAAGTTCAATGTATTTTTAAAAATTGTTTTAATTTAAAATAAGAATAGTTGAAAAACAATTACTCAGTGAAATTTTTTTTTAAATGTGCAAAATATTTTTTTAATTATTACTCTTGTAATAAAAATCTTGTTCTGGTTTCAATCACAAACCATAATTTAAAAAAATGTATTGAATATCCCAAAAAAATTATTTTCATCAAAATATTTCATTATTGTATTTTTAATGAATAAAGACGATTTATTAAAAAACAATATTTTTAATCATTTAAATTTGATAATTTTCGGTTGGAAAATTTATTATTCAGGAATTTCGAAATTTGCTAATATTATAAATTGTTCGGGAATTTTATTATTCGTGAATTTTACAAGTAGAAATTTTTATATTCATTTTGATGATTAAATTTTAGTAAAATAGATTTCTTGATAAAATCGATTACATATTGACGTCTTGAAATAACTAAAAATTAGGTTAATAATCGAAACTAATAATTAATATTCAAAAGTTTTACCAAATTTACAATATAAAAGAATACTGCAAATATTTACAACTTAAAATTATCATATTGTTTTTTTATTATTATTATCTTATCGCAATTTTGAAATCGAGTCTTAAATGCAGACAAATTTAACTTAAAATCAGATCAATTTTTGCCTAATTATGCAGACTAATTTTTTTAAATGTAATGTAAACCCTTTTAAGGTGTAAAAATTTTAAACATTTTTTTACTGTGTTTTTATTACGGTTGTGGGCCGAGAAAACACAAAAAAATAATTCCAAAAATTTCTCATCGAGCAAGTCGATCGAAAATTTTCAAATTTTAAATTTTTTGTGTGAAACAAATTTTTTTGGCTAAATTTTTTGCAAGTGCGGAAAAAAGTAAGAAAAAAATTATTCGTCAGAATACAATACTTCAAAATATACGTATTTTCAAGTTTTAAATAAAAATTTTTTTGTGTTTTTTACGGATCCTGTGTAAATAGATTTTTAAGTTAAAAAATAGAGAAAAAATTTGTTTGAAATTTGAAAAGGAACGACTGAAAAATCCCGAAAAATAAAATTCCTGAATTCGAAAATTCGCAAATAATAAAATTCCTGAATTATGAAATTCCCGAATTGAAAAATTACCGAATAATAGAATTCCCGAATTTGAAAATTTCCGAATAATAGAATTCCCAAACTAGAAAATTCTCAAACAATTAAAAATTTTGTTATGAATATTATTTATTGAAAGAAAAATAATAAAATATTTTTGATATTCAGTTTCCAAAATTATTGCTTGAATTTAAAATAATAATTATGTAAAAAATATATTTCTGGATGAAATTTTTGTATTATTATTTTATTTTATTTAAATTAAAATTTTTTTAAATTATATATATATTTTTTTATTTTAATTCAAATTTATTTATTTTTATTGTTATTTCAAATTCAAACAATAATTTTATAAATTTTGTACATTGGCAATCATTTTTTTGTATTTGATTATTGTGTTTTTAATCAATAAATAATATTGATCAAAAATTTTAATTCTTTAAATTCGGGAATATTCTAATTCGGTAATTTATATCGAAAATTTTCCAATACGGTAATTTTAGAATGTCGTGAATTGTATTTTTCTGGATTTTTTAGTCGTCCCCTAAAAAATATGTATGTGTACCCTTCGTTTATTAAAAACAGCACCCAAAAATAAAAAAATAAAACGAAAAACTTTTTTTTTTCAACTATAGGTACAAATTAACAAAATTGCATTTTTCGACATTTTTTGAAATATTATATTTCGAAGAAAAAAAATTTTCTTTTTAATTTTTGATTTTTTAAGGTCTCCCTCCCCCCTCCCCCTCATATTTTGTTATTTGGGAAAATCAAATTTTAGAAATAACTATTGCTCAAAGTTTAACATAAATCAGAAAGGTGATGTAAAATAATTAATTATTATTAATTAATAAAATGCTAAAAATTTATTTTTTTAAATAAACAGATCCCGAAATTAACTAAAATACATTTCATAATTACTTATTTTTAAGTATATTTTCTGAACTTTATGAAATGAAAATACAGATTTTAAGGAAAAATTATAAAAAAATATATCCTAAAAATATGGAAAATATTACCCCTAATTTAAACATTTTTGAGCATTTTTGATAATACAGGGTGACCGCCAAATTTTTATTTTCAAAATTCCCTGATTTTACCCTCACTAATTTTTCATTTTTCCTGACCATTAATATTTAAAGATCAAAATTATAATTTTGTAAAATATATAATATAGAATATTTTAGAAATGGAATAAAATAAAATTTAAATTTATAAATTTTTAATTAATTATTTTTGTGGCTAATAAAATTAAATTTCAGCTCAATTTTGAAAGAATTTAAATGAATTGGATTTTTTTTTTAAAATCCATCGAATTCATTAAACTTGAATTGAATTTAGAGACTTTAATAGAAATGAGAAGAATTCAATAAAATTCATTTTAAAAACCAAGCTGAATTTAAAAAAAATCAAATTAAGTAAAAACAATAAATTATTGAAATCTATTAAAAATGCCTTGGAATTTTAAAAAAAAATACCTTAAAATATTTTGAACCCTTTTAAATTCCTTCAAACTTTTTAAACCTCGTGAAAATTCTTTTAAAATATAAAAAATGCCCTAAAATATTGAAAATCCTTTGGAATCACCTCAAATTATGAAAATCAATAACAAATTTCGTATAATCTTTCAAAATATCCTAAAATCATACAAATTCTTCAAAATCTTTGGAAATACCTTGAAATTTGTTCAACTTTACTAAAATCTTTGAAATCAACTAAAATGTTAATCTTTTGAAAATGCGTTGGAATCTTTTAAAATACCTTAAAATATTTCAAATACTTTTAAATCCCATTAAATAATTGAAATCAATTAAAAATTATTTGAAATATTTTTAAATACCCAAAAATTATTCAAAATTGATCAAATCTTTCGGAATCCCTTGAATCCGTTTGAAGATCTTTTGAAAATGCCTTGGAAAGTTGTTTTCAAAATACCCTAAGATATTTTAAATATTATAAAATATTTTGAAATATCCCTTGAAGTTTTCGGAATTTTTAAAAATACCTTTAAATATTTTAAATTGTCTGAAATCCCTTGAAATGATTAAAATCTTTTATAATACCCAAAAATATTTAAAATCCTTAAAAATCTTCCGAAAATCCTTGAAATTTTTTAAACGTCTTGAAAATTCTTGAAAATTTTTTAATATACCGTAAGATATTTCAAATCTCTTAAAATCTTTCGAAATTTTGTGGGGCTCTTGAAAATTCTTTGGAATTTTTTAAAATACCCTAAAATCTTCAAACATTTTTTGAAATCCTTGAAATGATCTTTTAAAATACCCCAGCATATTTTAAATCCATTAAAATCTTTTGAAAGCCCTTGCAATTTTTTAAACCTCTTGAAAATTCTTTGGAATTTTTAAAAATTCCCTAAAAATCTTTAAAATTCTTTAAAATCCATTAAAATTATTTTAAAAATTTAAAACACCCTAAAATATTTGAAATCTTTTAAAATATTTTGGTATCCCTTGAAATTTGTTTAGGCTCTTGAAGATTCTTTGTAAATTTAAAAAATACTTTGCAATCTTTAAAATTCTTTGAAATTTCACAAATTTATGTTTGAAAAAAATCTTAGGTGAATTAATTAATTTAAAATTTACAAAAATTTAATAATTTTGTATAGAAAGTGATTGACCCTAACTTTGGTAATTTTTTTTGAAACCCCTGACGTAAAATGGATGTCAAAATAAATTAATGAAAAAATGGTGAAAATGTGTATATGTTTATATAATTCTTTAAAAAAAAATTAAAATTCGTTAAGAATCGTACTTTTGATTGATTTTTGTCCCAAAAAAAGGTGCTTTTTCCTACTTACAGGGGGGGGGAGGGGGGGGGGGGGGCTATAATATTACCTTAAAAACCTGAAAAAAAATTTAAATAATAAAAATCTATATCTACCCTACAAAAAACGTCGGACTGATACGTATTAAAAGTATTGCAATTTGAGTGCTCATTAAACAAATTTTATTTGATTCACACAAAGTTCCTTTAAATTAAACAAATTCTTTGTTGAACAAAAAAAATTTATTTATTATAGTGACGCTTTTTTGAACGATTTTTGGATCGCCGAAAATAATTGCCAATTTTTTATGGGTACAATTTTTGATAATAAATTATAATTATAAAATCATACTCTAGAGACAATAATTTTTTACCAATATGAACAAAAAATTTTTTTTTTTAATATGGGTAAGGAAACACTTATTTCAAATTTTTAAAAATTGCATCATCAATCGCGGGCTTTGGGGAGAAAAATAATTTTTAATCTAAAATACAATTTTGGAATTTGTTGAATTATTTTGCTTATTTATTAAAAGTGTTTGAATTTTCTTCTTAAGGTTATATAGATAAAATACTTCTAAAATTCTTGAGAAAATTCTGAAATTTTTTTGAAGATTCCAGATATGTCGAAAAAGAACCCAGAAAATTTTCAAGACCATTTATTTATTTTTTTTTTTGTAGAAAAAGAAACTCCAAGATTTTTAATCCATTTGTTGATTTTGCAGTATTTTTTAAAAGTTTTAAGAAAATCGCGAATCATTCTGAAAAATATTTAGAAGTTTAGAAACAATTTCAAAAATAATTTAACACTTGAAAAGAGTTCAAATAATTTAGAAGATGTAGATTTCTGAAGATTTCAAAATCAAATTTTGAAGTTTTTTAAGGATTTTGAAAGGTTTCAAGATAATAAATTTTCTTATGATTCCTGGAAAAATTGTGAAAGTTTTTTTTTTTTACTAATTTTTTAAGAAAAATTTCCAATTCTAAAAAAAAAAATTGTTTAAATAAAAAATAAATAGTAAAATAAAAAATAGGCTTATCGAATAATAGTACTTTATTTGATTTATTTTTTTATTGTTTAATAATTTTTGAATTGCTTAAATTCGGAAATTTCATAATTAGGGAATTTCCCTATGCTAGTAAATTTACAATGTCGGCTATTTTATAATGTCCAACAAAAACTGGAAGATTTTGAGGCAATTTTTTTAATTTCGATGAAAATATTTTTTATTTTACTATTTATTTTTTTTATCTAAAAATTTTCTTTTTCGGTAATTTTACAGTATTAAAAATTTTATTTTTCGGGATTTTTCATTCGTCTCATTTTTAAAAATCTTTTTAATTTTTTTAATAAATTTTTGTTTAAAAATTAATATTTCAAAATGAAAAACCATAACAAATTTTCATATGAATCTTAAGAAAATTTGTTTATCATTTTGAAACATTTCAAAATCCTTAAGAAGCTTCAAAATTTGATTTTGAAATCTTCAACAATCTACATTTTTTAATTTTCTGAAATCTTCGAATGTTAAATTATTTTTGAAATTGTTTCTAAGCTTCTAAATATTGTTCAAAATGAATCGCGACTTTCTGAAAAAATTTTTTTAAATGCTGAAAAATTAAAAAATTGCCTTAAAATCTTGCTAGTTTTCTTTTCAACAACTTTGGAAGTCTTTTTGAATATTCTCAAAAATAAAATTTTCAAAATAAAAATCATTTTTAATTTTCCTCGGAATGTGAAGAAAAAATTTTTATTCTCTTGAAACCTTCAAAAATCCGGAAAATGCTTTTTTTCTAACTCTGCTAAAATCTATCAAAATTTAAAAAAAAATTAATTTACGCCTTAGAATGTTCCAGATTCGTTTTTGATAATTTTGGAAATCTTGAAATCTTTTTAAATATTCTCTTAAAATTAATTTAAAAAAAAATAAATTGAAATTCTCCTAAGTATCTTTCAAATTTTTTTTTTAAATTTGTACACCTTTCAAGATCCCTAAAAAGCTTTAAAATTTTATTTCGAAATCTAAAAACATTCTGAAACCATTCAAAGTCCTTAAAAAACTTCTAAATTTTTTGACAAAATCTTCAAAAATGTACACTTTATTGAAAATTTTTAAAATTATTTTTCAACTTTTCATTTCTTTTTTAAATCTTCTAAAACTCTAAAATCTTCCACAATCTTTTTTGACAATTTTGGGAATATTTTTTAATTTTCTCTTAAAACTAATTTTTCGAAATAAAAAATAATTGTAAATCTGCCTAGGAACCTCAAGCAATTTTTTTAATCTCTTGAATACACAAATTTCTTCTAAAATTGTATAATCTTGAAAAATTGAAAAATTTTGCTTTAAAATTTCCTACTTTCTGTCTCGAAATTTCAAGAAATCATTTCGAATTTTTTTTACTTTTTACATTTCTATTAAAATTTCTTTATCAAAACAAAAAATCACTTAAAATCTTTCGAAGAATTTGAGAAATTTTTTTCTGTTTTGAAACGTTTCAAAATTCTTAAAAAGGTTTTAAAACAAAATGTTTACCCCCTTCCCCCCCTTCCCTCTTATATTATTGTAGTTTAAAAAATATTTACATTTTAAAAAAGGTTTATTTTATTTATTTTAAATATATTTTTTGTTTAAGCCAAATAAGTTTTGTTTGATTCAAATAAACTTTGATTTAATTCAAATAAACTTTGTTTAATTCAGTAAAAAAATTGATTAAAAACAAAGTGGATAGGCAGGAAGCGTTCCAGGCACAAATTCCTACCTTACCGACGCCGAGAACATGCTGTAGCTGAAGTGGTTCGCGTCCGTGCTAAGTTTCAAGATTACAATGATTTTGCACATTTGTGAGAGACGAATTTGCGTAAACTTCAAGGTTATTTATTATCTCAACTAAGCATTTCGCGTAAACATTTTCAGAGTTATATTTTGATTTGTTTGCGCAAAATGGTTAATTAAGATAATAAATAACCTTGAAGTTGTTTACGAAAATTCGTCTCACAGTTATTGTGTATATTTGCGTAAACAACTTCAAGGTTATTGATTATCTCAATTAAGCATTTCGCGTAAACGTTTTCAAAGGTTTGATTTGTTTACGCGAAATGCTTAATTGAGATAATAAATAACCTTGAAGTTGTTTACCAACATTCGTCTCACAATTATTGTGTATATTTACGTAAACAACCTCCAGGTTATTCATTATCTCAAATAAGCATTTCGCGTGAACAAATCAAAATATAACTTTGAAAATGTTTACGCGAAATGCTTAATTGAAATAGTGAATGACCTTGAAGTTGTTTACGCAAATATAAACAATAATTATTGTGAAACGAATGGGCGTAAACAACTTCAAGTTTATTATCTCAATTAAGCATTTCGCGTAAACAAATCAAAATACGAAAATTTTTACGCGCAATGCTTAATTGAGATAATGAATATCCTTGAAGTTGTTGAAGCGAATTCATCTCTTACAATTATTGTGTCTATTTGCGTAAACAACTTCAAGGTTATTCATTATCTCAAATAAGCATTTCGCGTAAACATTTTCATATTTTGATTTGTTTACGTGAAATGCTTAATTGAGATACTAAATAACCTTGAAGTAGTTTACGTCCATTCGTTTCACAATAATTATTGTGTATATTTGCGTAAACAACTTCAAGGTCATTCATTATTTCAATTAAGAGTTTCGCGTAAACATTTTCATATTTTGATTTGTTTACGCGAAATGCTTAATTGAGATAATAAATAACCTTGAAGTTGTTTACCAACATTCGTCTCACAATTATTGTGTATATTTACGTAAACAATCTCCAGGTTATTGATTATCTCAAATAAGCATTTCGCGTGAACATTTTCATATTTCGATTTGTTTACGCGAAATACTTAATTGAGATAATAAATAACCTTGAAGTTGTTTACGAAAATTCTTCTCTCACAATTATTGTGTCTATTTGCGTAAACAACTTCAAGGTTATTGATTATCTCAATTAAGCATTTCGCGTAAACATTTTCAAAGTTATACTTTGATTTGTTTACGTGAAATGCTTAATTGAGATAATAAATAAACTTTAAGTTATTTACGCAAATTTGTCTCTCACAATTATTGTGTCTATTTACGTAAACAACATCCAGGTTATTCATTATCTCAAATAAGCATTTCGCGTAAACATTTTCATATTTTGATTTGTTTACGCGAAATGCTT
>CAKNXH010055872.1:4813-16875 GCA_932178445.1 Andricus quercusramuli | reverse complement strand
CCTCACTTCACCCTTCATTATCCTTCCCTTCCCCAACTTCTTCCTCATATACTTCCCCCTCTCCACACTTCCCCAGCTAACACTTCCCTTCCGCTACTTTCCTTATTCAGCTTTCACTTTCCCAACAATACATACTCTCCTTTCTATTTGTTCCACTACTTCCTCTCACTTCTTCTACTTCTCATTTCTTACTTCGCCTTTGTTCCTTTCTCCTAACTTTCCTGACCTTCACTTCCCTTATTTTTCTTCACTTCGTCGACGTTTTCCAATTTTTCCTCTACTTATTTCCCTTTACCTAACCTCATTTCCCCTCACTTCATGTACTTACCCACCCTCATTCTTCCTCTTCTCCTCTACTTACCTGCCCGACCCTACTAGCCCTCCCTTCACTTTCCACCACCCTCCCTCACTTCCAATCATTTCGTCACTTCCCATACTTCCCAACCACTCACTTCTCCTACTTCCCAACCACTCACATCCCCTCCCATAATTTCCCCTACTAAACCTACCTGTATTTCTCCTCACTTTCCCTCCTCACATCCCCTACTTTCCCTGCCCTCATTTCCCATATTTTCCTTCTCATAATTTCTCCTCACTTCCCCTCCCTGGGAACTATAAGAATTTCTACCTGCGGCTACGAAATCCTAATTTTTTTCATTTTATTCTTACGGGAAACTTCAGCGGTCGGACGGTGCCTCCTAATAATAAATTGAAAAATAATTTTTCATTTTTTTAGGGGAATCTAAAAAATAGGGGGGAGCCACAGAAGCAATTTCAGTCTTCAGGTTTTTTGGGCCACCCTAATGGATGGATACAATTAGGTTTGAAAAATGTCTGATCACCTTTAAAGGAGGTAATAACGACAAAAAGAAAGTTTGAGGCAAAAACTGATCTAGTCTTGTGCCATTCGTCAAAGTCAACAATATTCTCAGGACTACTTTTTGTGGAAAAGAATCTTGAAAAAGTAGTTTCACCTTCAGATAAACGCTTGATCAGTGCAATAATGGCAATAGGGGAGCGACGCCTAATGTGGCGCATCAAAATCTATCGCTCAATTTAAAAAATAATATAGGCGATTTTCTTTTACCAAAATATAGAAAATGAAATTAATTAAAAACGTAATTTTAGGTTCTCCTAAAAAGTGCAACCAAAAAAGATGACTTTTCTACCATAAAGGAGGAATTTTCAATACAAAAGAACAAATATTCGACAAAATAGTTGAATTTTCGACAAAAAATATGATTTTTTAACAAAATAATTAAATTTTGAAGAAAATAATTAAATTTGAAAAAAAACTTGAATTTTCTACTTGCAAATATGAATTTTTAAACAAAAAAGATTAATTAACCAAAAGCAGTTGCATTTTCGACAACAAAAAATTAGTTTTTAACCAAAAAAAGATTGAACAAAGTAATTCAAATAATACTCTAGAAGTTGAATTTTCAATTAAAAAATATCAATTTTTAACAAAACAGTTCAACTTTTAGTTGGAAAATTAAATTGTTAACTTTTCAGTAAAAAATTAATTTTCAACAAAAAAAAACTAATTTTCAAAACAATAGTAAAATCTTCTACCAAAGAGATGAATTTTCCAACCAGACAAATTTTCAACAAAAAAGACTTACCAATCTAGAAAATAAATTTCATTAAAGTTTTGGAACGTTCAAGCCAAAAGACGAATTTTTTGTACAACAGTTGATTTTTTAACCCGAAAATATGAATTTTCAACCAGAAAGTTAATTTTCAACCACAAACAGTTGCATTTTTAAACAAATAGTGGAATCTTCATTCCAAAAAGAAAACAGTTGAATTTTCGAAAAAAATATGGCTGTTTTACAAAATCGTTGATTAAACCAAAAAGAAAATCCAAAAATTTTTGGTTGAAAATTTATTATTTTCAGTTGAAACGTCTGCTATTAAATTTTTGGTTGAAAATTTATTTTCTTTATTTAAAAAATTGTATTGTTTGGTGCAATATAATTAAATTTTGAACCAAATAAAAAAATTTTATTAATAAAAAAATGTATTATTTATTATTATTGTTTATTATTATTTTATTAAATTTATTTTTTAGTTCGAAATAATAAAAATTTTTATTAAAAAAATAAATTCTTAACCAAAAATTTAATTAACTTGTTGGAAATTCAACAATTTTGTTAAAAATTCATTGAAAATTAAACAGTTTTGTTGACAATTCATCTTTTTGGCTTGAAATTCCATTAATTTGACTGAAATCTTTTCATCTTTCTTGATTAAACAAGTTTTTTAAATTGAAAATTCAACTATTTTGTTGAAAATTCATCTTTTTTATTTGAAAATTCATCTTTTTCAGTTAAAAATTCAACTATCTGATTAAAAGTTAATCCACATTTTCGGGGGAAGAATTACACTATTTTGGAGAAAATTCGTATTTTCAGCTTGAAAATTCAATATTTTTGTAGAAAATAAATATTTTTGTACAAAATAAATATTTTTGTAAAAAATAAATATTTTTGTAAAAAATAAATATTTTTGTAAAAAATAAATATTTTTGTAAAAAATAAATATTTTTGTAAAAAATAAATATTTTTGTAAAAAATAAATTTTTTTGGTTAAAATGTAAACGTTTTGTCGAAAATTCATTTTTCTAGGTATTCTCGGATTGATTAAATTGATATTTTTTAATTCAAAATTCAACTACGTGGGGAAAATATAAACTACTTTAGTTAAAAATTTTACAATTTGGTTGAAAATTTGACAATTTTGTAAAAAAAAAGGTTTCGGTTGAAAATTGAATTGTTTTATTGAACATTCAACTATTTTAATGAAAAATTAACTTTTTGTTGAAAATTCATATTTTGGTGTAGAAAATTCAACTTTTTTTTGAAAATTCGTCTGTTTGATTTAAAAATTCATCTGTTCTAGTAGAATTTTTTTAAAATAAAAATTCAATTGTTTCATTGAAGATTAATCTTCTTCAGTTGAGGATTCAACTATTTTCTTGTAAATTCGTCCTTTTTGGTTCAAATAAATTGTTTTTTATTTAAAATAAAAATCTTTTCTTGGTTAAAATATCCATTACATATTATATTTTTTCTTGCGAAATTTATTATTCATCTTTTTTCATTGAAAGTTGAACTACTTTGTTAATTCAAATGAATCAGTCAGTTTTTGCTAATTATCTATATTTTTGGATGACTCGTTAATAAATTCAAGAACAAAATTTACTCGACAAAAATTACGTACGATATTGGCAACGCCGCGCGCGCAACGCGACTACGGACCCTAACAATGGGATATACAGGGGTTCAAAATTTCAGAAAAAATGGTAAGTAATAAATGCACGGCCCCTAATTCGATGTCTCGTGTGGTAAGTGTGGTGTTGTGAATATAGTAATTGTGGTGAGTGTGGTGTTGTGAGTGAGGTAACTGTCGCGTTGTGAGTGTGGTGTTGTGAATGTGGTAAGTGTGGTGTTGTGAGTGTGGTAAGTGTAGTGTTGTGAGTGTGGTAAGTGTGGTGTTGTGAGTGTGGTGTGTAAAGAACGGTGTGGAGGGTGGTTTTTGACGACTATATCAGAATAATTGAATTTCTTTAAATACGAGTGCACCACATTAGGAACCGCTCCTCTAATTTCTAATCTAAGAGTGATTTCTTGAAGAATGTTGGCAGTTTGGCACCGGAAGGAAGTTTTTTGAGATCTTGAAAGATTTGTCGAAAACTTAACGCCGGCCTGACTACATGTACCGGTAGATAGGAGCTTGCGGTATGCATATAAAAAAGCCCACAAGTTCGGATCTACGGGTTAGTGTCATCAAGTAGCTGAATGAATCTGCAGTGAGTCATTGGCCGATTTCCGATCTGCAATTCTTCAAGGTGCTTCTTCATCATCGTCCTTTCTTTTTCTTCTTCTTATCAAGATAACTGAAAAATATAAACAAATTCTTGTAAGTTTTACATTTTCATTCAAGTCAAAATATATTTAATTTTCAACAAAACAGTTGAATGTTCGATCCAACAACGTGACTTAAGCAAAATAGTTGAATTTGCAACCAACAAAAATGCATTTTCAACCAAATGGTTAAATTCTCAATAGAAAAGACGAATTTTTTAGAAGACAGTTGAATTTCCAACCCGGAACTTTGCTATAAAAAAGATGAATTATGATTCCAAAAGGACGAATTTTCTATAAAAAAAAAAGAATTTTCGAAAAAAGTCGAATTTTCGACCAAAAAAGTTGGCTTTTTAACAAAACAGTTGAATTTTCAGCTAAAAAAGATCAATTTTCAACCAAAAATGAAATAGTTAAGTTTTCTGTAAAGAAAAATGATTTTTCAACAAAAAAAAAAGATAATTTTTAAGAAGATCAACCAGAGAGATGTAATTTAAACTAAAATTATGAATTTTATTTTTCAATTTTCAATCTCAATTTCAGTTTCAATTTAATCTTTGAATTAACAAAGAGGACTTCTCAACGATAAATCTTATAGTTGATAATTCAACCAAAAAAATTTAATTTTAAATAAAAGAAGTTGAATTTAATCAAAGAATACGAATTTTCAACCAAATGGATGAATCCTCAACTAAAAAAAAAAATTTTCAACCAAACAATTTTATTGTTAACCAAAAAGGTAGAATTTTCAACCAAGAACATTAATTTTCTAAATGAAAAGACAAATTTTCAACAAAATATATGAATTTTCACACAATAGATGAATTTTTAACTAGAAAAGATCAATTTAAAATTAAAAAGCTATATTTTTAACCCAAAATGGAATAGATAAATTTTCAGTAAAAAAATTATTATTCAACGAATGTTTAAACTATAAAGACGAATTTTTAACAAAATAGTTAAAGTTTCTATAGAACTGCTGAAGTTTTAAGCCAAAAAGACGTATTTTCTACAAAACATTCAATTTTAAATAAAATAGTCGAATTTTCTACAAAAATGTTAAAATTTAAAAACAAAAATATGAATTTTGTACAAAACAGATGAATTTTTAACCCAAAAACATGCATTATCAACAAAAATCTAAGAACGATTTTTAAGTCAAGATAGACCAAAAATTTCAACTAAATCGTGGAATTTTCCAGCCAAAAAGGCGAATTTACATTAAAAAATGATTTTTGAACTAAGTTGTTGATTTTTTAACAAAGTAAGTAAATTTTCCACAAAAGAATTAAATGTTCAACAAAATAATCAATTTGTTGTCCATAGAATGAAGTTTTTTGATCCACTAGATTAAAAGAAAATAGTTATAGCCTTTCTTTGAGAAAAAAATCTTCTCTAGCTCCGCTAGGATTCGAACCCAGGTCTACAGATTACAGGTCTAGTGCTCTTTCTAAAGAAAATTAAAAAGTAAAAATAAACAGAAACTTGAACATTTTAAAACGTTTTGAAAATCTGATAATCGGAGACAGAAGTTGTTATACAAAATAAAAATGACCAGACCGGCAATCTGTAGACCTGGGTTCGAATCCCAGCGGAGCTAGTGAAAATTTTTTTCACAGCTAAAGACTACTAACATTTTGATTTAGAGTAGCAGATCAAAAACCGTCATTCCATCGTTTTTAAAAATATTAGGTAACTTCTTTTCAGACTAGATGGAGATATTAATTGAAAATTATTTTTAATTTTTTTTTTCTGAAAATTTTCTGAAAAAAGTTTGTTCTCTCGATCACTCTAGTAGCTTAAAAGCACCAGTCCGGCAATCGGAAGTTCTGTGGTTCGATTCCCAGCGGAGCGAAGTGAGATCTTTTTTCAGAATAAAAATTGATTAAAAAAAAATTAATTAAATAAATTTTACTTAGAAAATTAATTTTAAGCTTATTTTAAGATAAAAAGTTAATTTTCCACTTTTAGACACTGAATATCGGATATTTAAAGCGAAAAAGTAAAAAAAGGGGAGTTTTTCGAGTATAGGGGAAAAAGGGGAATAGAAAAAAGGGGAAAAACTGTGATACCTGTAAATAGTTTCAAAGACTTGTATTTCTTGAAAGAGTGATATTAAGCATGCCACATAAATTATTAATGTCAGGTTTTGAACGTCCGTACTTAACAATCGTGACGATGTAAAGTAAAACCTGGAACAATGGCTCATTGTTATAAGATTGCCAGTAAAATAAATTGGTCGCAATGTTCTGGATATAAATTTCAACGTTAATTAAAAAATGTGTAACAAATAATATTTTCTTCAACTCCTCTAATTTTCTGTAATCGATTTATATTCAATTTTAAAAGTTAAAAGTCCCAAAAGGATTTTTACCTAAAAAAAACAACTAGTTTCCTTTAAAAACTATTTTTTTTTATTTTTTAACTAATATTTTCAAAATTAATTAATGAATCTAAAGTTATTTATTATTTTACAATTTTAATGTTAATTATAGCAATTTTTTTAGGGGAAACCTCACTACAGTGGATAATTATTAATTAAAAATACTAATATGTGTAAAATAATTAATTAAATTTAATTAATAGTCTAGATACTATACGTGTTCATAAATTAAAATTAAAATTAATTATTTTTATTAGTGCTCTTAATTAATAATTATCCGCTGTAGATTGCATTATCCACTGTAGGGAGGTTCCCATACACCAAAATTCGTAAAAGTCATAAAAATAAATTAGTAAGCAAATTACCCTCCATTTTTAAGGTCCACTCTTTAAAATTAATTAAAATTTTACAAAATTTAATACATTTTTAAAGAAAAGTTAGAAAATTCATTGTCGTTATTTTACTTCAAAAATATTCATTTTAGAGATATAACAAAAAAAAATTTCAAAACAAAAATAATTGATAACTTAATTTCTTTGGCCTGCGCCAAAGATTCTTTTGGGACTTTTGACTGGGATGCAAAAGAAAACCCTAGCTATTTTTAACTTAAGTTACATATTAATTAATACAATAAAAAAAATATATTTTTCGATATTCTTTAAGAATACTAATTTTTTAGAAAATAAAAAAATGTTAATAACTTAATTTCTATTAATCTGCGCTAAAAGTCCTTTCAGGACTTTCAACTTGGAAGGATCAAGTCAAAAACCCAATCTTTCTTTCGTTTTTTTCGAAGAAAACTAATTTGTTTGAAAGTTGAACATGTTAATTACTTAATTTCTATTATTCTGCGCCAAAAGTCCTTTTGGGACTTTTACCGGGGATGCAAAAGGAATTCCTAAGTTAAGTATCAAGTAGAAACCAAATTTTGTTTCGAGATTTTTCAAGAAAAGTAATATTTTTAAGGTTAATAATGTTACTTACTTAATTTATATTAATCTGCGCCAAAAGTCCTTTTGGGACTTTTAACTTGGATACAAAAAGAATTTCTAAGCCGAGGATCAAGTCAAAACTTAATTTATTTTTTGAGATTTTTGAAGAAAACTAATTTTTTCGAAAATTAAACATGTTAATTACTTACTTCCCATTATTCTGCACCAAAAGTCCTTTTAGGACTTTTAACTTGGATGCAAAAGGAATTCCTAAGCTAAGTATGAAATCAAAACAAAAACAGTATTTCGATTTTTTCGAAGAAAAATAATTTTTTTTTAAGTTAAACATGTTAATTACTTAATTTATATTATTGTGCGCCAAGAGTCCTTTTGGGACTTTGAACTGTGATGCAAAAGGAATTCCTATAAGCCAAGTATCAAGTAAAACCCAAATTTATTTTTCGAGATTTTTGAAGAAAATTAATTTTTTTAAAGTAAATAAGGTCATTAACTAAATTTCTAAAAGTACTTTTGGGACTTTCAACTGGGATGCAAAAGGAATTCCTAAGCGGCCTAAGCTAAGTATGAAGTCAAAACCAAAGCTTTTTCTCGATATTTTCGGAAAAAAGTAATTGTTATAAAGTAAAAAATATTAATAACTTAATTTATAGTATTGTGCGCTAAAAGTCCTTTCGGGACTTTTAACTTGAATGCAAAAGAAATTCCTAAGCCAAGGATCAAGTCAGAACCAAATCTGTTTTTCGATTTTTTTCGAAGAAAACTAATTTTTTCGAAAATTAAACATGTTAATTACTTACTTCTCATTATTCTGCGCCAAAAGTCCTATTGGGACTTTTAACTGGGATGCAAAAAGAATTACTAAGCCAAGTATCAAATACAAACCAAATCTATTTCTCGAGATTTTTGAAGAAAACTAATTTTTTAAAGTAAATAATGTTACTAACTTACTTTCTGATATTCTGCGCCAAAAGTCCTTTTGGGTTTTTTGAACTGAGATGCAAAAGAAATTCTTAACTCAAGTATCAAGCCAAAACCAAATCTATTTTTCGAGATTTTTGGAGAAAAATAATTTTTTTGAAGTAAAAAATGTTAATTGCTTAATGTCTATTATTATGCGCCAAACGTCCTTTTGGAACTTTTAACTGGGATGCAAAATAAATACCTAAGCTAAGTATCAAATCAAAACCAAATATATTTTTCGAGATTTTTGAAGAAAACTAATTTTTTAAATTAAATAATGTTATTAACTTAATTTCTGATATTCTGCGCCAAACGTCCTCTTGGGACTTTCAACTAAGATGCGAAATAAATTCCTAAGCCAACTAATTTTTTTGCAAAAAAATCATATTTTCTGGTTGAAAATTAATCTTTTTGCAGATAATTCGTCTTTTTGGCTTCAAAATTCATCTTTTTGGTTAAAATTGAACTATTTTCTTAAATTTTTATCTTTTTTGGTAAAAATTCGTTTTTTTGTTAAAAATTTATTTTTTTATCGGAAACTTTTACTGTAACATTTTTGGTTGGAAATGTATCCTTTATGAATTGAAAATTCAACTATTTGGTTGCAAATTTAAATATGTGATTAAAAATAAAACTATTCTTATAAACATTTAACTTTTTCGTAGAAAATTAACTTTTTTGTTAAAAAATCATATTTTTGGGTTGAAAATTCAAGTACTTGGTTGAAAGTTGAACTGCACGTTGTTGAAAATTCATTTTTTTAGATTTGCCTCTTTGGTTGGTAATAAATTCAACTTTTTTATAGAACATTCATTTTTTGTTGTTAAAAATTAGTTTTTAAACTGAAAATTTGACTATTCCATTTTTGGTTGAAAATTTATCATTTGTAAGTTAAAAATTCGACTATTTTTTACGAAAATCTAACTGTTTTGTAGAAAATTAACTTTTTTGAAAAAAATCATATTTTCTTATTGAAAATTCATTGTTGTTTAAATTCACCTCTTTGCTTGTAAATTTAACTTTTTTGGTGAAAATTTGTTTTTCTTTTGTTGAAAATTAATTTTGTATCTGAAAATTTCACTATTTCATTTTTCGTTTGAAATGTATCCTTTATAAGTTGAAAATTCAACTATTTGGTAGAAAATTAATATATTTGGCAGAAAATTCGATTTTTGTTTTGCTTAGAAAATTAATGTTATCTGTTGAAAATTAATCTTCTTGGTTAAACATTTATCTGTTTTGGTTGAAAATGAAATCATTCTTATGAAAATTTAATTATTTGGTAAAAATTAATTTTTTTGTTAAAAAATCATATTTTAGGGTTGAAAGTTGAACTACACTTTGTTGAAAATTCATTTGTTTAGATTCACCTATTTGGTTGGATATAAATTTCCTTTTTTGTGGAAAATTCGTTTTTGTTGTCGAAAATTAGTTTTTAAAATGAAAATTTAAGTATTCCATTTTTGATTGAAAACATATCATTTGTAAGTTAAAAATTCAATTATTTTTACGAAAATTTACCTATTTTGTAGATAAATAACTTTTTTGAAAAAAATAATATTTTCTGATTGAAAATTCATCTTTTTTTTTTAATTCACCTCTTTGGTTGTAAATTTAACTTTTTTGGTGAAAATTCTTTTTTTTTTTTTTGCTTAGAAAATTAATTTTGTTTGCTGAAAATTAATCTTCTTGGTTAAGCATTCATCCTTTTTAGTTGAAAATGAACTTTTTTGTCCAAAATTCATGTTTTAGTTGAAAATTTAATTATTTGGTTAAAAATGAAACCATTCTTTAAAAATTTAACTTTTGGTAGAAAATTAACTTTTTTGTTAAAAAGTCACCAATTGTTGAATTTTTAACTTAAAACTATCAATTTTCAACAAAAAATGGAAAATTTTAAATTTCTAGTAAAAAAAATTAATTTTTAATACACAAAAATGAATTTTCAACAAAAAAGTCAAATCAACACTAAAGAGCTAAATTTAATAACAAATAAATATTTCTCAGTGAAGAAAGAAATAAAAGTTCAACCAGAAATGGAAAATTTACATTTTCAGTTAAAAAGATAATTTTAAACCTAAAACAGTCGAATTTTTAATAAAATACATGAATTTTGACACAAATATTTGAAATTTAAACTAGAAACGATCAATTTTCAACATAAAATAGAAAATTTAAATTTTTAATAAGATTAAAGTAATTTTTTAACGCAAAAAATTAATTTTCAACAAAAAAGCCAAATAAAAAAAAAAATATATGAAAAGTTAACTTGAAACAAAAAAGTTACATTTTCAAACCAAAAACACGAATTTCAATCAAAGAGATGAATTTTTAACTAAAATTATGAATTTTCCACAAATAAAGATTTTTAGTCAAAAAAGAAAAATAGAGAATCCCAAATTGTTGCATTTTCAACCCAAAAATATGAATTTTTAACCAAAAAAGCGATTTTTCAAGAAAAAAAAAAGTTCATCCAAATTGTTGATATTTCAACTGGAAATATGAATTTTCAAAAAAAAAGTACATCTTCCAAACAGTTGCATTTTTAACCAAAAAACATTAATTAATTTTTTTTCAGTTGAAAAGGTAACTTTGAAACCAAAGAGGCGAAATTTCAATAAAATGCATGATTTTTTTTACCAATTGTTGAATTTTTAACTAAAAATGATCAATTTTCAACCAACAATGGAAAATTAAAATTTTTAATGAAAAAAGTAATTTTTTAACGGAAAAAAATTAATTTTCAACAAAAGAGTCAAATTAAGAAATATATATGAAAAGTTGATTTGAAACCAAGAACAGTTACATTTCCAAGCCAAAAAGACGAATTTTCAATAAAATACATGAATTTTGAAACAAATATTTGAATTTTCAACTAAAAACAATCAATTTTCAACCAAAAATGAAATTTTTTAAAATCAAAAACAGTTGCATTTTGAACCAAATAGTTAAATTTTCAAGCAAAAAAAGATTAATTTTCATCAAAATACATAATTTATCAACCAAAAATGAAAAAGATCAATTTTCAGTTAGAAAATTAATTTTTAGTAACAAAAAAATGCATTTTCAACACTAAAGTGGATCAAGTGGGCACAAAACCATGTACATCCCAAGAAGACATTAACTGGGCTGACATAGGACGTCCTAGGAACGTCCCAAAAACGTTCTTGGCATGTTCATGGTTGTGTGCCCACTGATATGTCTTTAAGACGTCTTTAGTACATCTTTAGGACATTGGACGTCTTCGACCCAGTGGGCACAAAACCATGAACATCCCAAGAACGTCCTTGGGACGTCCAATGAACGTTTCTAAGACGTTTAATGTCCTAAAGATGTCCTAAGGACGTCTTAAAGACATAGGACGTTCTTAGGACATCTTTGGTACTGACATTGGACGTCTTGAAGGCATCCCTAGGATGTTCTGAAGACATGTTCCAAAAGACGTCCTAGGGATGTCCCGAAGACGTCTCTAGGACATCCTTAATTTTTTTGCCCACTGGGGAGACTTTGATTGGGCTGACATAGGACGTCCTAGAAATGTCCCAAAAACGTCTTTGAGATGTGCATGGTATTGTGCCCACTAGGATGTCTTTAAGACGTCTTTAGGACATCGGACGTCTCCCAGACGTTGATTGGGCTGACATAGGACGTCCTAGGAACGTCCCAAAAAACGTTCTTGGGATGTTCATGGTTTTGTGCCCTCTGGGACGTTAATTGGGCTGACATAGGACGTCCTAGGAACGTCCCAAAAATGTTCTTGGGATGTTCAACGTATGGTCCCCACTGGGATGTCTTTAAGACGTCTTTAGTACATCTTTAGGACATTGGACGTCTTCGAGACGTTAATTGGGCTGACATAGGACGTCCTAGGAACGTCCCAAAAACGTTCTTGGGATG
>CAKNXH010055870.1:43869-99185 GCA_932178445.1 Andricus quercusramuli | reverse complement strand
GGGAGTCGTGGTGGGGGCCGCCAGCTCCCACGATCTGTGAACACTGCATTGTGTTATCGTGAAGTCACGAAAAGTGTGCAATTGTATAGTTCATAATTTTGTTTATGTAACGATTTATACTGCTGGTATTGTGTAAGTACAATGATCAAACATATATTAATCTAATGATTGAATTGTATGATATTATAATATCACATTGTAATTATTAACATAATTTCAATTTACAATTTAATTTTGAGGTTAGGTTTATCAAAATAAAACTTTCAATTCCAATGATTCCAATGATACAAGAAAACACTCAGAATATACAGGATGTTTTATATTAATAATGTCTTTTATTTTAGTTATTATTAGGTGGATCATTTTCGTTTTTCAGCAAAAATGTCCAAATGCTTTAATGAGGCTGGAAAGCTCACCGCACAAGAGTTGGCGAATGAGTTGTGTCAAGGCACAGATGCCTTATTTAGATGAAGATTCGTCAAAAATTGGGATGAGTAAAAAAACATTATTAATGACAAAACTTGAGTGTAGAACAATATATTTTAGGTAGAATGCAATAAGTATATATTTTCAGTATATATCTTCAACATCGACTGTTACCAGGAACGCTTTTTTCAGGGTTGACACTGAATGTCGATCTTAAAATTCGCGAAAAAATTGGGAGTTTTTTTAGACTGGGAAACACCGAGAAATGACCATTAATTTTTTGACAGGAATTTTAACAAATTTTCCGGAGAAAAATTTATCTCTCAAAATTTCTTAAATATTAAGTTCAGTTGTTAGCTTCTTCAATTGCGATACCATTCAGTTTACAATGCGTAATTCTAAAATCTTTTACTTTAAACATTGTCCACTTTAGATTTTTATTTTTAAGCGCACATTTCTAATTTTAAGAATTAAAAAATGCAGTTTTGAAGAGTTAACAATTAAAAGCGTTTGAAATTGAACATTATTGTTGAAAAAAGTTTTTAATTCATCAAATGTAAATATAAATTAATTTATGATTTTTTAATTTCCACTGTCCTCAAGGTATTAAAAGTGGAAAATAAACATTTCGAAACTAAAGAGTTTACGGATTTTAACGATAAAAATTTAAATGTTTCAAAATTAAAAATTTTATTTTTATATTGAAAATTTAAGTATTCTATTTTCGGTTGAAAACTCATTTCGTTTTTGTTAAGAAATGAGCTAATTTGTTGAAAATGAATAAAGCTTTATCATTTATAGTCCTCAAGGTATTAAAACTGGAAAAGAAAGATTTAAAAATTGAAGAGTTTACAGATTTTAACGATAAAAATTTAAATGTTTCAAAATTAAAAATTTTATTTTTATACTGAAAATTTAAGTATTCTATTTTTGGTTGAAAACTCATTTTGTTTATTAAAAAATGAGCTAATTTGTTGAAAATAAATAAAGCTTTATCATCTTAGTTGAAAATTCATTCGTTAGGTTGAAAATGAGTTCTTTAATCACAAAATTAATGGTTTAAACTGTAAATTGAATTGTTCTCTTTTCAGTCAAAAATTGATACTGAAAATTCAAATATTCTATTTTTGGTTAAATTTTCATTTCACTGGTTAAAAATTGATCATAGATCGTTGAAAACTTATTTTTATACTGAAAGTTTAAGTATTCTATTTTTGGTTGAAAACGGATTACGTTTGTTGAAATGAGCTATTTTATTGAAAATTAATAAAGCTTTATCATTTTAGTTGAAAATTCATTTCCTTGGTTCAAAATGAGTTTTTTATTACAAAAATAATTGTTCCAACTGTAAATTGAACTATTCTATTTTCAGTCATAAATTTATACTGAAAATTCAACTATTCTATTTTTGGTTAAATATTAATTTCTTTGGTTGAATAATTGCACTACTTTGTAGGGATTTTTTTGTTTTGTAAAAAATTCATATTTAGGTTGATAAATCCAGTCTTTAGTTGAAAATTCATTTTTTTTGTTGATGCTACATCACTTCATTTGGAAAAATTAACTTCTTTGGTTGAAAATTTAATTTATTTTTTTGGAAATTCAGTTTTTAAAATGAAAATGTAACTTTAATGTTCTCTGCTATTTTGGGCAATAATATTTGTATACTAACTATATAAGGGTACTTCGTCTAGCAATATGAAAAATTTTATTGATTCGCAGATCGCAGAAACTAATTTTGGTGTCAATAAGCAAGGAATCGACAACTTTAATCGACCAAAGAGTACCAATCCAAGCCCAGATCTTCTTCGCATACTACCAGAATCGTCAAATGTTGCAAATTTTATTTAGGAAGTGCAAAGTAAATAAAAGAGAGAGTCTTGTCAGGATTATGAGCTTTAAAAAAAACTTGAAAAATCGAGCATAGAGGAAATATGAAAATGATAAATTATAAGGTGGCTGTTTTATTCAAAGAAAAAATTCCCGGTCATTTCCCCGTTCACAAAAATTTTTCACGGTCAATGAAACTAAAAAATTTGAACCCCAATTATAAAAATTTTCCATTTGAAAATGGAACTCTTGAATTTAAAATTTATAAAATTGAAGTTTAAAAGTTTTTTATTTACAAAATTTTGCATTCAAATACTCAATAATTTACGCGTAAAAAATGGAAGCTACTAACACTTTTTAAGTAAATAATATCAAATTGAATGCAGTTAAACCGCCAAATTGAAAATTTGAAACTTTTATCTCCTAAAATTAATTTTTCAAAATAAAAAATCATTTTCAATTTTCCAAGGAATCTTAAGGAAATTATTTTTTTCTTTTGAAGCCTTTCACAATTCTTAAAAAGCTTCTAAATTTTTTTTTCAAAGTCTGCAAAAATTTATATTTTGTTTCAAATTAGACTGTCAGCTATTCTCATCCAAATATCGGTACGAATAATCAGTGTTTGAGCAATGATCAAACACTTAATTGCTAGTGGAGTGTATTGGGGTCCAAATAACCACAGCCAAATTTTACTTGCAAAGGAAAAAGTTTATTCTATGGCATAAAAAACCTCCACTTGAAGAGTGGAGGAAAAAGCCGTGAATCAAATAGCGAGCAAAAGAAATAAAACAGAAATTACAGACCTTAAGATTGAATGTATGTCTATTGGAATGACAAGCAGTCCGCCACACTTTAATCCATACAACAGCCAGCAAATATAATCCAATCCACACAATGGCAAATTGATATAATTCAAACCACGCAATGGCAAACTGATATAATCCAAAACGAGACTCGTTCACACACACACAAAAAATGGAATCTCTCACCACGAAGACTTAACTTGAACTTACTGAACCGTTAAGAAAATGATAATTATAAAAGTCAAAACAAATTCCTTAATCCATTGCATATAAAGTCGTGCGAAAAGGTTCCATTCTACCTGCTCGGCGCTGACCTTTGAGCTACGCGCAGAGCTTACAGTTTTATTTTCAGGTGCAGTCCCTTTTCCGGAAATGAATCAATTACAAAAGAAAAGAAAGTATGTCCAACTCTCTACAATTTCAAATGACAGTAAAAAGCAGCCAAAAAACCGGATTTTGTCGGTACACGTAGACACTTCGTCTAAATTATTTTAAATCATTTAAAATTTTCAATTCATTTCAAATTTTTTTAAACTTCTAAATATCGCTTCAACTAACTCGAATTTTTTCTAAGAATAATAGTTGTTAAATTATTATTTATACTCAACGTTCAAACTTTAGCTTTTTTTACATTCTCATTCTAATGAGTATAATTATGTAAAATTTGACTTGGTCGGTTTTCATCAAATCTCCACATTTTGAGACCCCCTGAGCTAGAAAAAAAGGTTTTTAGCAAGGTGTCTGTCTGTAGTCTGTCTGTCTGTCTGTCTGTAGGCACGATAACTTTCGAAAAAATCATCAGATTGGGTTGTGCTTTGGCACACTTTTTTAGGGCCTAAAAAGAAAAAACAAGTTCGTTAACCAACTATTTTGGATGAAAATTCAAAAAGTGAGCACATTTTGAAATTTTTGAGACCATTTTTTTTCAAAATTAAAAAATGTTATGTACAGCTATTCATAGTACTCCAAAACTTGAACAATTTATCCTCATGACATTTTTGGATAAAAAGAAAATAACCGGAGTTATAGCATTTTCAAAATTACAAAAAACAAACGTAAATGAACATTTTATGCCGAAAAACGCACGATATGGAAAAAAGTCAAGAGAAGGAAAATGTTTCCTTTTGAACACCCTACAATATTTTCGTGACAACTTTTTGAATTTTTTGAAAAATCCAAATTTTGATCACACAAAAAAGTAATGAAAAATCATTAATTTCATTTTGCTGTCGAACTATGCAAGATACGACCAAAGATGAATGGAAAAAAATTATGCACCCAAAAATGATCTCCAAATTTGCCATTATTCACTTTTTGATATGATGCGTAGTTTTTATTTTATTCGTCAAAGATAGCATTGCAAATAGTAAAATTAAATTTTTAGATGAATAACACAAGCTACGAGAAAAATGACAGAGACAAAATTTGTCCATCCAAAGAAGAGGTACAAATTTGTTATAAATCGTGTTCTAATAGGATGCGTATTTTTTGTTTTATTCGTGACTTTTTCATTTCTATCATATGTTGCACAGAACCGAGCGTGGAACGCAAGGTTCAAGTGGTTTCCAAATCACATCTCGAGCGCGAAGCGCGAGTGTCTGGATGAGAATGTGTTACTTAAGGTCGATAGAACCTTGAGTAAATAAATTTCCATTTCATTCTAAAATAAAAACAAATTTAATAATTGCTTCCCATGTAGAGGTTTTGATAATTTTATAATATTTGCAAATAAACTTTTTCTTTCCATCAAAATTGAACACGAAGTTCAAAAATCTAGAGAAACCGAGCGTAAAGCGCGATTTAAATACTTCCGAGCGCGTAGATCCAAGATCGCGAGATCGAGATCCAACAGTCGCGCGCCCTTGGCGCGCGAAGCGCGCGATGCTAATGTGCCCGCGAGGCGGGCAGACTTTTGTTTATTTTTGAATACCTGGTTTATAATTACTGACTTCAAATAAACAGTCAGATATTTCTAAATATAAAGTAATTGTTCTTTATCTTAATTAGAAAATTCGCAATTGAATTGTGTAAAAATGGAATCTTTTAGACTGAAAAAATATTTGAAATTTAATAAAAGCTTTTGATTATGAATATATTATTTTGAAGTTATTTTGAAATTGAAAATCGACAGTATATAAAATTTCAATAGGGTGTTTACATTTGTTTAAGTAAATATGACTTTCCAAATGAAACAGTTTAATTTTTAAAGCAAAAATCTGGAAATTTTGAAATTGAGAACTGATTTCCAATCGTCTTATAAAATCAATTATCATTCACTTCTTAATCCTTGAAATACAGTTCAATTTTAAAAATCATTGACTCAATTTATATTCACAGTTGATCAACTAAAAATGTTTTTTTATCCAAAACCATCGATTTTAAAAGCTTCTAATTTGTAATTGCTTAAAAATATAAAACGGCATTTGAAAATTCTTCAAATTAGAATGTACGCTTAAAAATTAAAATCTAAAATGAAAAACTTTTAAAACGGAAGATTTTCAAATTACGCATTCTACACTGAATGATATCATAATTGTAAAATATGAAAATTTATCTAATTATTCAAAAAGGGTTGAAATATAGGTTGGAAAGACTTTTTTTAAATTTGTAGAATTCCTGGTCAAAAAACGAATTCACTATCATTTCCCGGTTTTTCCCGGTCTTATAAAATTCCCGGCCCAGCGGCCACCTTGAAATTATCATATTATTGTTCTATTTAACTATGGCCAGTAGACAAAAAGGAGTCCAATGTCAATTCATATGATTACTATCACATGGCCAAAACCACAACATCATTGAATATCTATGTACTTCATTGTTTCAAATTTTCCGTTTTGTTGTCAATAAAACTTACATGAATTTATAACAGTGAATATTTGTTGTATTCTACTATTTATTATAATCTCCTTTCAATTTATATTTATTTTGAAAGTATTAATTTTTCACTGAACAATTAGTGCATTTTCACTGTATAATTAGTGACTTTACACTCTTCAATTAGTACACACTGCAATGGCACGGACTACTAATTGCTTAGTGGAATTTCACTCATTTCATAAGTGGACAATTTCCACTAATCAAATTAGTAGTTTTCTACCAATCGTTAGTGACCGACTTCTCTCTATTTAGTGAAATTTCACTATCATTTAGTGAAATTTCACTAATTCAGATTTAGAGAGCTTACCTTGTGCCGTTTTTCATTATTAAAAAAAATGTTAATGTTATTCTTGCCGATTAAAACAAACACTAAGCAGCCTATCAAAAACTGATAATTAAAAAATTTGCAGATTTTTGTTGACTGCATAATTTTTGTCCATTCATCTTTATTTGTAGCTTGTGTCGTTATTTTTATGAATAAAACAATAACTACGCATCTTATCAAATAGTGATTTATAACAAATTTATAGATCTTATTAGGATGAACAACTTTTGTTTTTTAATTTTTTTTCATTCAGTTTTCACTTCATTTGGTTTATTTAGTTCATTAATTCCATAGTCCTGGAGATTACCTAGTAGACCGTGATAATTTATCACACCTAAATTGTCACTCAGTGCTTTGCGAATTCAAAGAAGCCGTTCGCAAGAGCCCCTTCGCCAATGCACCTGCTCTGCTATAATGCGTAACAAAGAGTCATATTCATGAATGAGTCTCGCATTGAATGGGTCTCCTCGTTGCTCGGACTCGTTCGTCCCCTTTATCATTGATGTATGAGCGCGCAATTATCAATTTCATTCCATTTGGACTGGTTTTACGTAATGCATATGGGGTACAATTTTCCAAGTATCCTTGTCTGAAATTAAGTTGTCGCCTATCTTATGCAAACTCCGCCAGGCTGTAGTGCCAGTGGATCTCTTCAAATTCTGTAAAGGGGGCAGACCTAGTTCAAAGGGTTGTCAAGATACAGAGGCCTGAATTTTCAATAATTCACGCCGACCGCTAAGTTTCAATTGTAAATAACTCCTGATATAGTTATCCAATTTCACTTTTTATGGGGGGTTTGGAAATTTATTTCAACGAGGTTTACAATCAAAAAATAATTTTGACCTGGATTTTTCATTTTGAAAAACATTTTTGAGTCTTTCTCCTAATTCTGCATTTTTTATATGTTTTTAGGACAGCTAGAAAAAAACGTAATTTTTTCTCTTGGAAACATCCCAAAACGAAAATAAGATGCAAAGTATTGGTTGAGTTGTAGAAGATCATATGAGTGCGAGTGCCCCTGCCCCAAATAGCCGCAGCGTATCAGGCGTTCTGTAGTTTCTCAGTGGTTCTAATACTTGATCAAAATTATTTTTCTGTGATATTTTTTATCTCCATAGAAAATTATACCGCCACTAGTGAAGCACTTAAAACTCGGTTAGATTCTGCAAGTACTGTGCTGGGCACGCAAAAATACAATTCTTTTGGACCTTCTTCGGAATTGACTCTAGATTTGCAGAAGTATTCGGCATTTTCACAACATAAGATTTTTCCGAAGAGAAAGGTCGCGGAGAGAAGACCGAAGAGAAAACTAAATTCAATAAAAAAATCTTTTTTAAGTACCACTGTGATAGAGAAGAGTACAAAGTCCAGCATACACTGAAAGAAGACTCAGAGAACATAAATAGCTTCAAGGAGCTATGCAATTCTCTCATAACACCTAAGGAGGAATGCCCACCTATCACTACCGAGGAGGTGAAAAACGTATTAAGAGGCATGAAGAACTATTCCGCTCCGGGTCCAGATGGTATGAAGATCTTCTGGTGGAAGAAGTTTCCTTCAACCCACGAGCATCTGGCCCGAATTTTCACCTTATACCTAAAGTCGGAAGAGCCTATCCCGGAGTAGTTGGTGGAAGGGCGCACAGTGCTCCTTTCTATCCTAAATGATATGATTGTTCGGACAATTGGACCTGTGTGGCGAGAGATGTATGAACAACGCGGTACGAAGAAAGGCGTAGCAAGATGTCGGGAGAACCTGCTCATCGATAGATATGTCTGTAAAGACGCAACATCGTATCAACGATCTCTATCGATGGCCTGGATTGATTACCGAAAAGAGTTTCATTCAATCTCTCATAGACTTATAATCTGTCTGTTGGGAAGCTTAAAGGTTCATCAATACATAGCGAGATGCATAGAGAGATTGAAGTCCCTTTGAAAACTACATTTACTGTCTCATCTGAAAATTATGGAGTGACAACGAACAACGTCACCTTCCACAGGGACGTCTTTCGGGGCGATCGCATGAGCCCTCTGTTCTTTTGCGTCACACTTCTGCCTATATCTCTCGCACTACGAAATTCTCCTGGATACCTTTGTGGTCACACTAATCATTACAAGCGTAAGATCACTCATGTTTTTTATACGGATGACCTGAAGGTATATGCTTCCGGTGCAAGTAAACTTCAACTTACTTCGAGTATCGTCAATAAGTAAACAGAAGATATTGGTATGGTACAGACTTTGGATTGGACAAGTGTGCCAAGATTCATCTCAAGGTAGAAAAGATTATTGGCGATCCTGATGACTCTGAGCTTGCGGATTCAAGTGTTATTAGAAATTTTGGCACTAAAGAGACCTATACATACCTGGGCGTGCCTAAAAGCCGCAATCAGGACGTAACATCAATCAAAGTGTCTCTCCGAAGAATATACTGATAATATCGTCCACATCAAAGAAACGCCAATTCCGCAGTGGCTGTTGTTAGGAAATCCTCACAGCTGCCAGGGCGATACACTGAGCCTACGAAATTCTCATAGATACCTCTACGGCGACACTAATCATCGCAAGCATAAGCTCACTCATGAATTTTATATGGATGACCTGAAGATCTATGCTTCTGCTAAAACAAAACTTTAGATTGTCTCAAATATCGTCGAGATGTACACAGGAAAGATTGGTATGGACTTTGGATTGGACAAATGTGCCAAAATTCTTCTGAATAAAGGAGAAATTATTGGGATTTCCAAAGACCCTGAGTTTGTGGTCATGAGTTTCATTAGACATTTTGAATCTGAAGAGACCTATCCATACATACATATTAAACAGGGTATCTGCGACTAAGAAGCTTGTCGTCCCGGTTCTATTCTACTTGTTTGGTGTGGTTTAATGGACGTAAAATACACGAAGAGATTGGCAAAGGAGCATTCCTTTACGAAGCCATGGAGCAGGCGGCCGAGATCCTTGGCCTGAGTGTCAACATCAGAAGTGAGGACAGTGCATTACTCCATCTAGATGCTTTACTTCTAGAAGATGAAGTGAAGAAAGTAAAGATTGAAAAATTCCAACAACCAATAATTGTCAAAAAAATTCACGAAATCTTCCACAGAAATGCAGAAAGTCAGTCCTTGTCGAAGGAGCAAACTTTTGCTTTCTTCAGATCATCAGGTCTCAATTCAGGTACACAGGGTTTGATTTTCGCATTCCAGGACGGCGTTATTCCCACTTCAGTATACCTTGACCGCATTTCATCTCAAGAAATTCTCAGCGATAGGTGCAGAGAGTGTGATGCACACGTAGAGTACCTAGAACACATAATATCCAGGTGTCCCATTCATGCAAAAACGATCTATCTCCATGATAATTCGCCATTCAGAGTGCTTTATTACCGTCTTGGTCGCTCCTACGGTGCTGGCCACGCCCCTGTTTGGCTGAACGCTCCGAGGTAGATACAGTCATTTGTCCAAAATGAGAAGTGCTACATTTTCTAGAACTAAGATTTTCGAACAGCAGTCTGCATTGCATACTCGAGGCCTGACATCGTTCTAGATGATTTCGAAAAACGAACTGAATTCGTGATCGAATTCACGGCTCCGGCTGACTGCAACATCACTGCCAAGGAGAAGGAAAAGGAGGAGAGGTATCAAGACCTTAAAGGGAGCAGAAACCATTGTACCCAAAATTTTCGGTTGAAGCTATTCACCCGATATCTGAGGTGCAAAGCTATTACTGGTTCGTAACATTGAAACCATACCCGCGTTGCAAAAATATTCCAAGGCACTTGCGAGCCTCTTGTTGTGATTTTCTCGTACCCTGTGGCCACCTGTCTCTCGGTCGTGAAACGTGGCCATGTGTGTGATTTACCGCGGTTCTACTAGGAACTAGTGTCATTTTCGTAGAGGAAAGTTGCTCCTAGTGTGGCCGCCTTACCTTAAGAAACACCAGCATCTTGCCACGGACTGGTGGTACTCACAGGACTATTTAATTGGCAATAAACCACTATATTGTTTTTTTCTTTAAACTGGCTGTTTTCATTGCGTCTAGCCTTCTTCTTGGCATTCCACCTCCTGATTTTCATCCTCAGCATTACCTCACGAATAGCGAGTATTGTAATGAGAATGTATTCTTCAAGGCCGATAGAGCCAAGTGAATTAAATTTCTTTTTGATCTCAAATCAAAACAAATCGATGATCTTTCTAGAAGTAGAGGCTTCGACAGTTAAGTAAGAATTGTGTGTGCATTATACTGTAAACTGAGCTGAGCGTGAAGAATAATATCCCAGAAACAAACAGCATCCCTCAGGCAAGCTTGACGTCCTTCATCAGAATGGGTAATCAGCTTGGAATTTTTGAGGCCGCATGGCTGAATATTTCTGTATTTTGTTTAAGGGGGTCATCCCATGTGATGGTTTCAAAAAATCGATTTTTTTCGTGTTGCATAAATCCAATCTAGAGTATGTATAGAATATACTGTTCAAGTTATTTTCCAAAATTTGAAGTCGTTGGAAACTTATAGCAATAAGAAGTTAGGGTGTTAAGAGCGCGTGGCCGACCGCTCGACGGGGCGGAAAACAAGAGCTATTGTGAACCTTCGGATTTGTACCAGAGACCGATTCTATTTACACGCAGATATACGCACACATATTTAGAGGGGCACTGCTGTCCTGAAAGTTTGAAACTCAAATTGGATCTAATGGTTCATTGGTTTCGTCTTCACAGTCAGCGACGTAACAGCTATAACACCCGAACTTTCAAACGCGTTTTTCTCGAAACTAAATTTTTTAAACTGGCGACCATGATTTCTCAAAAACTGTTTAATCGATTGCTTTCAAATTTTAGTGGTACATTCAGAACACGTACGGCTATCGCTGAAACTAGGATTTTCGAAAAATATTAAACCGTTTTTTTTTCATAAAAAAATAGTCGCAAAAAATCATGAAATTTTGGGTGTTAATATTTAAAAGCATATAAAAAATTGAATTTTCGAAATTTTCCAAAAATCCTACTTCTGGCGACAGCCATCCACCTATAGATTAACATCCAATTTTGTTTTTTGATTTCGGATTAGGCACTCTAACAGTATCATGGTCGCCGTTTACCTACCTTTTTCTATATGGTTGCCGTTCGCTCAAAAAAACTCGCGATCAAGATCATATTTTTGCATATAAAAATTCAGAGTTACCATCAAAGACTGAATAAATTTATAGTTAACATTTGGAAGCTCTGTATTTTTTTATTTCGCTGCAAAAAAATTCGGAAAAACTTTAAAAAATAAGGCTAGCACACGGGATGACCGCCTTAATGATCAAAAACAAAAGTACAATAGCAGTGACGCTTTGTTTCAGCTGTATCTGCATTTTAGAAGCATACATGTATTCAATTTTAATTACTAGATTAATTAATCTGAAGAAAGTGAAAAAATTTATGAAAATCGATTCATATTTGTAGTATTAATAGAAGTGTTAGCTAATTGATAACTTCTGTGATTACACGCTAGTCATTCTTTAGTTAATGGACGCAACAGATTCAGAAAACATGCAGAATGTATCATTTTTAGCAGTTCAGTCGATCTGTAACCTACAATATTCAATATATTTGTCTAAAAATTTCTAAAATAATTGACATGCGTGGAAATCCCATACATGGAAAATAGACCGGACAGATAAGAACTGTTTCCCTGATCTAAACATTTGAAGGGTGGATTTCCACGAGGATTTAAGGAGAAACGAGAACGTTCCCTCAAATCAAATTTTTAGTTAAGGCCAAAATAAAGAACTACTCACTTCAAATATAAATTAGTACTGCATTGAAGCGTGACATTACGGAATGAAAAATTTTATTAGGTTCTGATAATACTGGCGAACCTTTTCTGTTGTCCAGTGCTCCGCCTGGAGCGAGCTCCAACTCGAAGCTCGACGAAGCGCTGTGGTGCTCAACCGGCGGCTACTGTGTACGTACGTGCGATTGTACATTTAAAATTCAAATGGCTCTGTTCCACACCACATGCATTCAATGTGGGTAAAAATTGAAAAGTGCTTTAGTAATATCTATAAAAAGTTCTTCAACTGAACCATGCATGCTCCTACAAATATACTCTATTAAGTAATCGTCAGTTGTAGAAACTGTCATTCTACCAATCCGCCTTCGCATATCACGCTTTACATTAGACGATTGAGATTCTATCCCTTGCATGTGGATATTGCGATCTGATGAATTTATACAATTTTTCGAATGGTTCACCGTAGAATGTATGTAATATACACGATCTATTCCACAATACCCTTTCCAACAGTCCGTTTTAACATGCGTGCCTTGTAAAACATTTCCATTCATGATGTCATGCAACGTGTTAGCGTCCCGATTGCTCACTATTTTTAAAAAAACATTTTCTCGATTCCCTGGCGACACCTCCCACTACCCTCCTGGTTTTACTTTTATTTATTTATTCATTTATTCATGTAATTATTCAATTATTCCATCATTTATTTATTTATTTATACAATCATTCAATCATTTAATTGTTCATTTATTCATTTATTTATGTATTTAATTAGCCATTCCTTCATGTATTCGTGTGATTATTCGATTATTCAATCATTCAATCATGTAATCATTCAATTATCCAATTATTTATATAATTATTTATTCGATAATTTATCACTTATTTAACATATGTTACTTTGAAATTACAGTTAGCCAACAAATGTAAACGTTAACGTTAACGTTACGTACGCTGCATTACCACCGCATCGTACACAGTAGCCTCCAGTGGAAATAGAGGTGGGAACAGAGCCATTTATATTTTAAAGGTACCATCGCGCGTGCGTACACAGTAGCCTCCGGTTGAGCACCACAGCGCCTCGTCGAACTTCGAGTTGGAGCTCACTCGAGGCCGAACGCCGGACAATAGAGAAGGTTCGCCAGGCCAGGTCGGGTACGATGGTACCATCAGATGCGTTTAAGCCCAAAATTCTTTTTCTGAATCTTATCTTTTGGAAAATAATATGACTTCACTGATTAGATTTTCTAAGGTGACTCCTTTTATTATTGGACGGTGATTAAAAATCCAATTTTTTAATTATAAACAAGTATGTGGCGGTGGGGCATACATTAGCAGTGAAACTTTAATGGATTAAGTTTGAAATCTTCCGAGACGGATCATCATGAGTTTTGTGGAGATCGCAAGGTGAGAAAGTGCAGAGAGATATCCGCTTATTCGGTCGTTAGTTTTTTTAAATTCTCTTCCGTCCCAAAAAAAGTTTTACTTAAAAAATGTAAATCGGTTGAATATTATAGTTTTCAGGTCATCTAAACTGCTTAAAATGATACATTTTTCATGCTTCCTGAATCCAGTGGCGGATTCAAGTATTTTCCACCCGTAGGATAACAGAAATTTGCCGTTCTTAGGCTAACAAAAATTGAATACTGTATGAATCATGCAGACAAGTTATTTATAACCCAAAGATTTCCATTATCACTGCAAATATTAACCGATTTTCATGAATCTTTTTTTCACATTTTTCTGATTATATGGATTTGTTGATTCTGCTAATTAAAATCAAATCAATCCATGCTTTCATAATGTTATTAAGGTCATTAGGGTCATTCGTTCCAAATAATTCCACTCGCTGCGGGGTATCTGCCTCCTCTCGTTTGAAAAGGGTTCAAGAACATGTTTAGAAAACTGAGTGATAGCTAACACAGGGCGTCACTGACATTGTACCTTGGTTTTCGATTATTCGACAAAATATAATTTTTTTTCTCGAAAAACCGGCTCTTTGTGCTCCGAGACAGTACTATGTAGACGACACATGCAAAAAATTAGACAAAAATAATGAACCGTGCCGCCTCAGAATTTTGTGTAGTTTAATTTGACTTCTAATCGACGGCATTAGCTGCGAGTTGAATATTGATTCGGGATTAGTCCAGATGTCAAGCCATTTCAAGCGCTGATAGCACTTGGATGAGTGACCATCAGCGACGTACGACCAGGTTATGTATTCGTTACATTTTGACTAAAAAATACCTTAGTATTTACTTCAATTACTGCTGATGAATTCCACTTCTATTTCAATTCAGTATTAAACGTTTATAAAAATTTTATTCCAATTTCTTTTTTTGAATCTTATCTTTTGGAAAATGATATGACTTCACTGTTTAGCTTTTCTGAGGTGGCACCTTTTGATGTGTGTAAGGTAACTCAATCACGCGGAAGCGACTCCAAAGGGGCAGATGGACTTCCAATTAGTTACTTTAAGAGAGGTATTGAGGTGATAATTCCTCACCTCACTGCGATATGTAATCTATCACTTACATCTTCTGCTTTCCCCGACACCTGGAAGAAAACAATCATACGACCCTTATCTAAAATCAAAAATCAAGTTCCTCCAACCGATTATAGACTTGTCTCTTTATTATGTGCGTTATCTAAAGTACTTGAAAAAATAGTACACAGACCGCATTACTCAAAATAACTGACACTAAAGAAGCTACTGATTCTTGTAAAATAACCTTATTGGTCCTCTTCGACTTCAGTAAAGCGTTTGACTTTTCCTACGTATGTATTAAACACTACACTATATTATATTATATATGCTGATGATCTACAAATCTATGTGCATTGCTTTCCCTTCGAAATATTCCAGGCAATTACCACTATGAATAAGGTAATCGCCCTGCCTCTCTTATGGGTAGATGAGTATAAGTTAAACATTAATGCCTCCAAAACAAAAGCCATGATCCTAGATAACGCTATTTTTCTCAACAATATCGACCTCAATTCCGTCCCACCACTAATGATAAATGACACTGTGATACAACATACTACATCTGCTCGTAGTCTGGGTGTTATTCTGAATCCTACTCTGAATTGGAAATACAATATAGTTAATAAAATAGATGGGACATTATATCCTCTTAAAGTAAATAGAAAATTTCTGGACAGATCACTTAAAGTAAAATTGGTTTCTGCTCTAGTCTTCCCATTAATAGGTCATTGTTGCTTAGTGTATGATGATATTTCACTTGAGCGAGACGTTATGTTACAACGAGCACTCAATGCTTGCGTGCGCTTTATTTTTGATCTGCCTAAAGATTCCTCAATTTCATCGTATTTGAACTCACTTGGCTGGCTGCGAGTCAAGACTAGGTGCCAGTAATTTATGGCCATGAATCTGTATAGTAGTATTCTAACAACAAATAATCCTTCCTATCTCAGAGAGATGTTTATATATGTAGATGATGGGCTTCAAGCTCTCTACTCTAAGATCAATGCGTTCCGAATGCTGCGATTATATGTACATCAAACTGATATTTAATTGAACTGAATTGAAAATATGGAATTGTATTTTGCTCAGGACTACCAAATTATTTCCAATTATAATTTCATGGATTAGGCTATAGCATAGATATATAAATATATATTATTTTATACAAAATTTATATACCTATTCATGTCAAAACCTTATTCCCTATAGGGGACTTGTCCCATGGCGTCAATAAACGCTTAACTAAAAAAAACGAATGTCGAGTGGGAGGTTTGACGCCGAGGATGATTATATGCATTGGATGGACGAATGTTTGCTTTAAAAACTCGCCTGTCCAAAAGCCGGCTGAACTCAGGAGGTAGCTTTCTACGGTTTTCCTCTCAATTAGCCAAATGTTCAAGGAAATTTAAAATCAAAAGATCTATCTAACCAAGAATTGTGTTTAATATTTTTGCTTACTTATTGGCACAGTCAGAGCTGTTGTGGCTTTTAGACTTACAACGTCCATTGACACAATTTTTAGTGCAGTTTTTTGTTCGGTACGCAACGTATACATTCCATCCTCTACGTTCATAAAAAAAGCTAGAATATTTCTTGGGTCACCACGTCCTCAATCAACATCTGATATGCGCACACACACGTTGTCACCTACTATTCTGGAGGAAACTTACAATCTGAATTTTTAAGCATTTTGGATGCTTGTTTACTGAAGCCTAGATGAGCCGAAAGCCTTTTTCTCTTAATTCGTGTCTTCTTTTCGTAGAGACTGCCCATTATTTCACTTTTATAACCTACATTTATTCCTGCCGCCGCAATTGCAACAATCGAATGAGCAACCTGAGTAAAAAGATTTCGTCTTGAATTCGACTTGGTTCGTCTTGAGTTAGTCTCCGAGTCGGCTACGATTCGCTGATGGCCAGGGGCGGAACTTAGGATTCGGAGATGTAAGTATTGAGCTTATGGCTAAGATTTACGGCGGGTATTGAAGACAAGTCGAGCTGGACTTGTTTTAAGACCAGTCGTGCTGGACTTGTCTTAAGACGAGAATTTCAAGTCTTGAGAAGTAAACAGAATTCTTTCGGAAGAAAATTATGTTACCAATGCATAGCTTTCATATTTGTCAGGGTCAAAATTACAAATGTTTTTTCATTTGTTAATCTTATTGTTCATCATACTGTGACCTCTCTAAACTATGGACCCCGCCGACAGTGTCTGCCATTTTCAGGAATCCGGTAGCTAGGCTGGGGCCAAACAGTTGACATCTGCTTAAGTTTGAAATTTTTCAACCGATAAAACTGGTAATTTTGTAATAAATAATTTGCTAATTTAAAATTCGGAACCTGACATTCTCAAGAACTACAGACATATGAAATTTTCCGTAAAAGGGCCACATGCTTCGCACAAACGAGCTAGAGTGCATTCTTTCCCACACACTGCACATAAAAATTCAACTTGAGATGTTTTTTCCAATTCCTCAGCTGCTTTTTCCAATGATTATGATTTTTCGGCAATCAAAACACCTTCCATTTCAATTTCTAGTCTAACAGCGGCAAAAAACCATAACAAGAAATTACTTTTCTATCAAGTACATATAAATATAATAGGACGGAGTGAGAATGCTCAAATTAATCCAATCAAAAGGAAATATTCTTCTCAAATTTCATCAACTGTATTATTTATCTCAAATAATAATAACTTTGCTCTAGATAATGAAATAAATGAATACAAATATATATATATATATATATTTGAAAAAAACAATGATGAGTGACAAGTACAGAGTCAGTTAATTTTCGGGAAAAATGTTTTTCAACTAGTTCTCTACTATTATAATTCATGTTTCTGAAATTCGGAAAAATACCATCGTCAGCATGAATTTAGGTTAGAGGGTAATGTTAATTTTAAAAGCCCGAGGACACCACGAGTCAATTTCAACAGATTAAAAAAAAATTGGAAATTTATTTTTCCGGAAAAAGAATAAATTGGCGGGGGGGGGGGGGAGCATCGATAGAAAAATCGGAAGTCTTATTTGTACACTTCTAAATTTGGACCACCCTAATGTATAGTTCTAAATTCTCTCCCTAATAATTTCGTATCTCCGGTATTGAGCTGCTCTATAACTTCCTTTGGAAGGTTCGATGTACTAAGTCTCACTTTTGCTTTGCAGCCAAACCTAGCTTCGTAGAGCGACTGTTGTATAACTTGGTGAAAATAACGATTTTCCATAATTTGGACCAATCGAAGTCCTTCTGCCCAGTGATTTGTTTGATTGGTCTGCATACATGTAGTTAGTATATTTTGAATAGTTTAGTTTGCGCGTTCACCGGATCCTTGACTTTGGCTATGCCGAGGTTTTCCATGTACTATCCTCAGTTGAGGCCACATATTCTTCAATTCCTTAATTATTTTATCAGCAAATTCCCTTCCAATGTCTGAATGTAATACACTTGGAGCACTGGTTGTAGTGAAAAAGTCTACTATATTATAACCAACTTCCTCTGATTGTTTATATTTCAGCGTTCGTAATGTAAGTAATATTGGTACGTGTTCTTGATAATTTAAAATAAGTTTATACTCTCCGTCAGAATTAGTTTACAAGTCGATAAGATCTATCTTACGCCGAGAATTAAATTCATTGGAGAGCGTAGGTTTTGAAACTAAACCCTTTTTTGGTATCGATTTCTTAGCTTGACATGGTTTACATGAATTCAAGTAAATAGTAATAACATCCTTGGTAACATTTGTATATTCATGGTGCAATATCTTTCCCATGCGCGTACGACCACAATGACCGATGCTCTGAAGCGTATCATTAAGAGCATCAAACATCTCATCGCTATTCGAATGGTACAAAAAACGTAGAGTTACTTTCTTTTACAGGTGCCATAAGATTTTCACCACTACACACAAGGATAACATCAAATCTCTTTAGACGACGATAGTGCACACTTTGTTTTTTCTCTACCTGTTTGGCTTTGCTCACTCCCTTTACAAATGTACAATACTTTTCTTTAGAAGATATAAGACCGTTCTCACTCTGCTTTTTTAAAACTTCTTGCAAGGATTCTTGAAACTGTGTGCGCATATTTATCACCTGTTCATTCAAATAACCGGACACTTCACTTGGAGAATATATTGCAAAACCTACGATTTTAAACAACTTAAACTTCACCCGAGAGCAATGATTAACATTCAGGAGCTTCGATGATATAATACTAATGACTCTAACGTCCCAATGCTCTCTCTTTTGAGCAAAAGTCACTAAAAAGGAATACAAAACTAAGGGGTGGGTAGGTGGTTCTAGAAAAATCCTCTCCAATTGTATTTATGAAGACTACAAGAAATTTTCCAGAATGCAAGATTGGGGTTGAAATGTCTAAATGCTTCATTCCTGATGTTCTGATGAAGAGCAGGTGTTACACTTAAATTCACTTCTGACTTGTCTTATCTGAAAATTGGAAATCGTACAGGTTAACAATTTCCGGCCTCTTCCAAAGATGATGTAGGAAGTCATAAAATGAGAAAAACAAAATAAACAAAAAAATAAAAAGCATTTCAAATCATTTGTATTTTAAACTTATGATTAAAAAAAAGCATTTACATTATGTATATATAAAAGATTGATTTATATATAATCACTCTTATCTCAAACGTCTGCTTAGATAGAAAATTTGTTCCACGTACGTCAAATAAAAGTATTTCTGGCTTTGGCCATTATAACCTAACCACTTCACGATTTGGCCGGCCAAAGCTCGGTACAACGCCATTCGTTTCGGGCTATGGCCAACCATCCTGGCCAATGCGCGAACTGGCTAGCCAGTATTATTATGAGAAGTTGTAGGCTCCGGAAGCTTCGATCATGATTTTTTAAAGAAACCAATCCCAAAGCTACTGGAACGTGTACGTCGTCCGCTTCTGCTCCTTCTGTCCTAGAAGGTAAGCAAGAGCGGGAAATTTACGCGTGATAACATCGGGCAACACTGTTCCTTGGAGTCAGGTCTCTACCCGCAGATGACCTTACGCGGCAGACAAAACAGTTGGAGATGAAGTTTCACCTCTGGATACTTTTTTAGAGCTACCAATCTTTGTGGAATTCAAGAGGAACAGTGTTGACGCACCAGATGGAGTGATCCCAGGAGAACAGCCTTTTGCATCCGGTTCGCGATGAAATGAGCATGACGCTGGCAAGCCGGAATCTTGTTGAGTTGGCTAATAAATGAAGCTTTCATACCTCCAAGGCAGCCGATTATGAGAAAAGAAGTGCTTGATATTTCGCCCGTTTTTCTCCCTCCTTGGCCGTGATATTACCATCGGCTGGTGCCGAGAATTCAATCACGTAAATGATCTTGTTCTTCAGATCTTGGAGGACAATGTCAGGCTTCGTAGCACTGATACGTTGAGTGGTGGAGAATGAGAAATTCCAGTAGATCTTACACTGATCATTCTCCACAACTGACTCGAGTTCCCCCTGGGCGTATGGCAAGACGGGCAATAGATCAACACCATAGAAATGCCTAAGATGGTAATATCTCACTTTTAGAGCTGCATTGTGTCTCTCTATGTACGCGCAGCGTGCATATTTAGAGCATCCACTGAGAACATTCCCAAGTGTTTCCGGCTCTTGCTTGCACGCTCGGCAGTTGGTATAGCGTACAGGTACATTCATTATGCGCTCGCGGTAAACTAAGGTGTCTATGACGCCGTCTTGACAGGCAAAAAGAAATCCCTCGGTCTCCGATCTCAATCCAGTAGACTTGAGAAACATGTTGGACAGACCCATTGAGAGCTCTTCTCTACGTAGGATGCCGTAGAACTTACCATGGAGGGGTTTCTCAGCATGTTCTCTTAGTAGGAGCGTATGTTCTGCTTCCTTTATACGACTTTTGAGCACCAGAGGTGTTAGTGATGCTAGGCCATGTGTAATGTCGCTGGAATTAAATGGGAGGTCAAGCTCCTCTGCGGCCCTATCTGCTGCATGGTATAAAAACATCGCAGCATTGGCGACTTCATGTTGATGTACGAGTCGCATAAGGGAATCCGTGCTTTTCAGAACTGAACAGGCTGTAGCCAGAACCGTTCTTCGATGAAGACACTCTAAGCTTAGCAATCCTCTACCCCCTTTATCGCGAGGGAGATATATTCGAGGTACGGAAGATCTAGGATGAAGACTTCGTTGAATTGTCATCTTCTTGCGTGTACGTGTGCTTCGATCAAGTTGTTTTAACTCATCGACGTTCCATTTTACTGCACCAAACGTGTAGAGCAGTATAGGAACAGCCAGCATATTGGTTGCCTGGATCTTATTCTTTCCAGATAATTCGGAAGCCCAAATTTTTCTGAGAACTTGGCGATACCTTTTTCCAAGGGCCGTTTTCAAGTTATGCACATTTTGGGTTTCCGCTTGCGGTATTCCAAGATATGTGTATGTTTCTCCAATACCAAGATGTTGAACGGTATTTCCGCCTATGAGTTGAACATCCTGATCGTCACTGGATGATGTAGTTTCTAGTCTTCCTCGGTGTAGGTGGACGCAGGCACTCTTGTCCAGTCCGAAGCTCATGCCAATCGCTTTAGAATACCTATTTACCGCATCTACAAGGATGTTAAGGTCCTTTTTTGAGGAAGCAAAGAGTTTAAGGTCGTCCATGTATACAAGGTGGTTGACCTTATATTCTCTTCTGTTCGGCGGGCCACATAGGTATCCAGAGCTTTTGCCTCGGAGCACAATAGATAGAGGCAAGAGGGAAATGCAGAAAAGTATCGGACTTAGAGAGTCTCCTTGAAAGAACCCCCTCTTATATGTGACAAAGCTTGTAGTCACTTGTCTTTTGTCAGATGTTATGAGAAATCTTGTCCGCCACAAGAGCATAAGCTCTCTTATGCATCTCACTATTTTTGGATGCACCTCCATGCACTCAAGGAGCTTGATAAGAAGCTTATGGTTCGTGTTATCGAATGCCTTACGGTCATCAATCCAAGCCATGGACAGATTGCGTCGATACCTGATCGAGTCCTGGGTAATACACCTGTCTATTAACAGGTTCTCCCTGCAACCTGCCAGCCCTCTCTTCCATCCACGTTGTTCGACTATTGCACTCCATACCGGCTCGATAGATGTCAATATCCTCTCTTTGAGGATGCCAGTGAATAGCTTGTAGCTGGTGTTTAAACAAGCTATGGGCCTGTAGTTCTTTGGACATGACAAATCTCCGGCCTTAGGGATCAATACCGTGCGTCCTTCCACTAGCCACTGCGGGACGGGTTGTTCTCCGTTTAAGAAAGTAGTAAATATACGAGCTAGATGTTTGTGCGTAGAAGTAAACTTCTTCCACCAAAAGTTGTTGATTTTATCTGGCCCTGGCGCTGAAAAGTTCTAAGTTCTAGCGATAACTTTCTTCACTTCTTCAGCAGTAATTAGTGGACACTCTTCCTCTGGACCTTGTAACCTTTGCCTTTGGCAAAAGTTACGAAAGAGTGATATATCGGAAGCGTCTTCATTTAGCTGATGAGTATCTCCATATACTTGCTCCTAGAAGACTTGAATCTCTTCTCGACTAGGCGGATTTTTAATTACACATGACGCTTCATTGAACAGACGGGAAGGATTAGTAGAAAAGGTGGAATTTTCCTGAATCCACTTAACTCGCCGTTCAAGGCGCTGTTTCGCTGTTGAAAGAGATCTTACTTTTTGCGTCCAGTGCTGCTTGATGATCGACAGTTTACACTTGTTCAGGGTGTGATTTGCTTCCCTCAAGTTTCGAGCAAGTGCCCTAACTTTTGGAGTGAACTTTTTATTTGATGTTATGTAGCTAATCACGCACTGAACATTTGATGCATGCCGTCTCGCCGTTTCAATTTTGAACTGAAGCTGTGCAATACGCTCGCGTGTCTTACTCAGACGTACCGAAGTATCGTTACTTCCATCGTCGCTAAGCAGGGAGATCGCCTTCTCGTAAACTACACAGTTCAGATTCCAGAGATTAACATCTTCGGGGAGCAAATCGCGGAGAGCAGTATTAGCTTCAGCTAATTTGTCCATCCTGAGGAAGACTTTTTGGTGGATAGATTTCCTACTTCTCATGGTGGCATTATCGGCTATCTGCAAAGGTGGTCTTGCTGGAACGGGTGGAATGTTCGCTGGAAGATGTTGCTCCTCTTACTGCTGATGAAGAGCTTCATATCCGTTTTTTCGCAAGAAGGATACCTGATCTCTTAAATACTAAGGCGTTTTATGAGCATATTCCGGGTGCATATCGCCCCAATGGTCATGTTACCTCTTCATGAATCCTCTCCGCGCCGGTGAGCTTCTTTGCCAACAGGTAAGAAGGTCCCTCCTGAGTTGGTCCGACGATTTAAATCAATGTTCTCGCGTTTGTCCGGGGTCATTGCCTGGTCGTCGCCTCGGTTCGTTCCTATTGCCACTCCCAACTGGACCATGGCCTTCATCCGAGAGAGGCCTATTGTGGGTGGCACTGCGCGATACTTGTGTCGTAACCGCATAACTCGTTGAGTTGAGGAGTTAGCCCAAAGCAACGCGGCTGACTGCAAGAGCCGGAGCTCTCGGGCGATGGGGTCGCCACATCCCTACGCATTCCCTACTATTATTATTATTATTATACCATTAAGCCTTTTCCCTTCCGGGGCAGGCGTGACTTGCTCGGTTGGAAAGTAGTGAAATAGGTATATAGGTATGAGGTTGATCGGTATATGGGTATAGGGTGGATGGGTATGTAGGTGTTATGTATAGATGTTTTAGATTGATGTTTATATAAATGACACGTTCACTCCGCAACACTGCTCCGACCCAGGTTGCTGATCAATCTCTCTAGCGATCACCCCAAGTGAGGAGCCTCACAAAATTATTATGTATGGTTCCCCACTTGGGCCCATTAGTATCCAAGGTCTTTGTTTCAGGCATCATTCACTCTATCGTCACTCTGTTTAGAAACTATTTGTCGCCACACATTTCTGTCCTGGCATACTACTCTAGTTTCATTCACGTCCATGCATTTTTTCATGCAGGCTCTTGTATTTCTATGGCTTCTTATGTCTCTTCGTATTAGTGTCTCATTCACAGATTCTAACCATTCTTTCGGCGGTCCACCTCTGGGCATTCTGCCATTTACTTTACCTTTATACACTTGCTTGGTCAGTCGTTCATCTTCCATTCTTTCAAGATGTGCGAACCACCTTAGCTGATTTCTTTCCCATATGTCAACTAGTGTCTCCCCTGTACCACATTCTTTGAGGATTGTCTTGTTTCGTACTTTGTCCATCAGTGTTTTCCCGCATATTATGCGCAGAGGTTTCATGCCGATCGCGTTGATTTTACTCCTGTCCTTTTCTTGACAGGTCCATGTCTCGCTACCGTATAGTACAGTCGGTACGAAAATAGAGTTATGTATGACCATTTTAGCTTTTTTTGATATGTTTTTATTTGTGAGGATGGACCCTGCTCTACCGATAACCTGTTTACCCTTATTTATGCGCCTATCTAATTCCCCATCTATTTTTCCCTCGCTAGTGAATAGACTACCTAGATATACGTACTTGTCAACTTGTTCTAATCTCTCCTCATTTAGGACAATGTTGCGTAAGACCGAAATAAAAATATGAAAACTTTGTTTTCTCTCATATTTTCTTAATGGTAGTTAGTTTGGCTATTGACACAATTTAGATTCTAAAAAAGTTCTCGTAGATGACGTCTCGAATTTAGAGATGTGTCGGTTATTGGAAAACTTAAGGTTTTAATTTTCAACGTTAAAAATTGAAATAGATTCAACTTTTCCCATGTCATATCTTATTTAATCGATTCAAAAAATATAGAATTGGGAATTCAACTTTTTAAATTATTTGCAATGCAAGCCTTTGATTTCATATCACTTATATAAACTTATTCTATATAGCTATATAACATCTTATTAATCTTGAACCTACTAGAATTTATAACCAAAAAAGAATTTGCGATTAAAAATTTGTTCGAAATTTAAAGTTTCCAAAATGTAAAAAATGTTAAAGATCCCGAAATTTGTAATTACCTAAATTTTAAACTAAATTTTCGAAATATGATATTCTTGAAATTACTGACATTATAAATATAAAACTCCAGAAATTTCAAATTTCCGAAATCATTAACCTAGAATTTTCAAATAACAAAAATTTGTCAAACAGCCCTTCACAGCTGTAGCTTATATTTTAGATTGTTTTTTTTATACTACAAGTTATGTTAGCTGCGAGGTTTTCTCAGGAGCTCCGAATGCGTAGGTAGGAGGTTCAAGCCCACACCGAATAATAATTTTAATAGCGTGCGATTATTTGTGTAGTGATTGTTGTGTAATAGTAAATAATTATGTACTTAAATATGTGAACAAATATTAAAGCATAATGATGATAATAATGATAATAAAAAAGATTTTTTTTAGGCTAAAAATCGGCCATGATTTTATAGGACTGTTCTCTATAGTTTCGAGACTTCTCCGATGTAGACTGTATATTAGCTGGACTTTTAGATTTTCTAGAACTATTCTACGTTTTTCGCATTTTAGAGAACTCTATATTAAACTTTATAGAATAGTTCGATGGAATGTAAAACCAAGAAGATTTTAACTTTTAATAAACTACCCGTCGTATCCTCTACTATAGGACTAGTTCTATAAAATTTAATGAAATTTTTTTTTCCGTGTAGGTACAGTGAAATGCTTAACGGAAAACAATTTCACTTAAAACATAAGTCCCGGGCGCAATCACCAAATTACAGATCTTAATGGTTTGATCTGTAATTTGGAACGATTTATGCACAAACGCGGCGGAAGAACAAAGACTGAGCGCGAAGCGCGAGACCTAGAAGAAGCGCGCCCATGCAGCGGGTAGATTTTTAAAAATGATGTTATTTTCAATAATTTACATTATATTACACTTCGTTACAAGAACTTATAAAATTCGTATTTGTTTGACTTTTATGGCATTTACTTATGCATGTTTTGCCACTGATTCTGAAGCTGACATAATTTTTTTCCTATTAGCAATATTTTCGGAGATGTTCAAGACTCAATGTTCACTGTCACAAAACAAAAAAAAATCCATATTGCGTACGTGCAAGAGCGCACAAAAAACATCAGGTCATTTCTACTTTTTAAACCTGTCTTTCTGAAAAACGCGAGAAGATAGAACATTTTCGCCTTCAGATACGTATTCTAAGGAAAAAATACTGGAATGTTCCATCAAATAATGATTAAAACAATGTTGTTACTCTATGAGTACTCCATGAGTTCTCTCTTTTTTATATTTCTTTAACGATAAAGGATTATCACATCGTTCAATTGAATAATCCCCATATGCTATTCTATGTTTCTATGATATCTAATACGTGCTTCAAGTTTTCAACATTTAAACGACCGAAATTTCATATCACTAATAGTTGTCGAGTTTTGCATGCTCAGTTGTGGCTTCAGCTGAAGTTAGCATTACTACCAGTTTTTGACCAAAATTACCAGGCAAAAAATTTAGTTTTCGCGGCATATACATATAGCAATAAATAAGCACTAAATTCCTGCGCCAAGCAGAATTTGATACCACTAATAGTTGCCGAGTTTCACATACCAGAGTCACCTGCATCCAGAATTCCTACACGTTTTTGATAGAAAAAAGTGCCTGGATTTTGTGCATAGCACAAATCCAAAGCACTTAATTAGCACTCAATTCCTGCGCAAAGGTGAATTTGATACCACTGATAGTTTCCGAGTTTCGCATACCGGAGTTGTGACTTCAGCTAAGCTAGCATTACCACATGTTTTTTACCAAAATTATCGGGCACAGCATTGTTTTTCTGCAGCATAAATGAGCACAAAATAAGCACTTAATTATGACATAGCGCCTATATCGATATGACAATGTTGTAATCCAAGCTTCCAGAACTGGAAGCGTTTGTATTTTTTAGCTAGTTTAAAAAAGTACCTAATTTGTGTAATTGCAATTTCAATATTGTTATCGATCGTGCAACGTTTTGCAAATTTAATATATTCCTTATATTTCGACATTTCCAACATTTTCCACCCAAAAACGCAATATTTGCAATTTAAAAAACGATGATTTGAGTTATGCATACAGTTTTTCTAGTCACATAATCTCTTCATATAGTCAATAGTCTCTTCTCAATAGAAAGAAGCAGAAACAACATTTTGCAGAACCTTCGTTATTTTCGCTGAGAAGTGATGAGCAAAATAATAATTTGTTTTTAATTAGTAATGTTGCCAAGTTGTAAAAAGTCTGCAAATGTAATATGACGTTGGTAATAAGTTTTTTACCACTCAGTACGATTTGCAAAATTTTTGTGATTTTTGTTCAAAAATCCGTCTACAACGCATTTTACAACCAAATCAGACAAATCGAAGTGCAAAATACTCGGAAAGGACTCCACTTTATCGCATCTATGTCACAGAGTTGCGAGATTGCTGCTATGACCTTCAAATGTTACACAAAAATTGCTAAAAAATTCTCCAGCGGACTATGGGGAAATAGGTTAGAATTAGAAGTACTATTATTATCATTATTATTATACCATTAAGCCATTTCCCTTTCGGGGTAGGCGTGACTTGCTCGGTCAGGTACATAATTGATGATTAAATGGATCGATTTTTCAGTTATTGTCTTCGTTGTACAATAAGTTTTGCTGGAGGATTTTTTTCGCAATTTGTGTAATATTTGGAGGTTGGAAGAGCAATTTTGCAACTTTGTGGCAGTGATGCGCCAAAGTAGAACCCTTTGCGAGTATATTGCACTTTGGTTTGTCTGATTTGGTTGCGAAATTCATTGTAAAGCGATTTTTGAACGCGACAACCCATTTTCCTCCCACTGTGCGGCCGAGCAACGTACGTTTAGCAAATTTGACAGTTTTTAGATCTCGAAATTTCGAACATTTTCTCCCCAAAAACGTAACCTTCGCCATTTTCGCTGAAATTTTAAGATTCGAATTGCAAAAAAATGTAACAATACTTTAAAAAACGATAATTTGCGTTATGTAATTAGTTTTGCAAGTCAGACAACAGTCTCTTCTCAATGATAAAAGGAGAAACAACATTTCGCAAAACTTCGGTATTTTTGCTCAGGAGTGAATAACAAAATGTTAATTTGTTTATAATTATTATTGTTGCTGCAGCACGAACGTTTTGCAAATTTAATGCAGGGTTAAGACTAACCCTGCAGTTACTTACTCAAGTTTGCAAAATGTTTTGTATTTTCGTGAAGCAAAATTTTGAAAATTAATTTTTTGAAACAAATTGCTGACCCTATTACGTTCAACATATAAAAAAACAACTGTATAGTTTTTATCGACCTTTGGAATTTCTGTAAATTGACTCAATTTTTATGTCTAATCCAACCGGCCTGAAGGCTCAGGAGTTCAAATCGGAAATACAGCCAATGTTTGAAATTTCGTGTTTGATATTTAGTGAATATATCTTTATAACTTGTGGTTTAAAGATTTTTCCGAGCGTGCGTGGACTTTTTAAATGAAGAAACACACTAGAAAAAAATCCACAAGATCTAGGAGTCGCAATGAGATTTACAGTCACTAGAGATTTACATTTACTGGAAAAAATGCGCAAGAACCAGGACTCGAAATTACAATTACAGTATACCATTATGTATACCAATAAGCCATTTCCCTTTCGGGGTAGGCGTGACACTACCCGATTCGGGTAGTGTTTCTAAGTGGATAGTTTCTTGTAGTAAATAACTACAAGTGTGGGCTTACCACACCCACGACGAGCCAACAGCAACGCAGTATTTCCGAACGGTCACCCATCCAAGTACTAACCGCGCCCAACACTGCTTAACTTCAGTGATCTAACGAGAACTGGTTTTTTCAGCGTGGTATGTCCGTTGGTTTTTATAAATGGGTTTTATAAATTCGGAATTTGTTATTTAATAGAATAGTCGTTTTCACTTGTGATTTTATGATTTTCTTAAGCATGTCTGGAATTCGTAAGCATATAAATACTCAAGAAAAAAATCGACAAGGCCCAGCAATAAAAAAAATTACTGTAATTCTGATTGCGACTAGTGGGTCTTATGCAATTACATTTAAAAGGCTCACACGTGCTCAGAAAATGTGCAATCTACTGAAAATTAGGAAGATTCTTCTGAAATTCAGGTATGCAAAGAAAATTACACCTCAAGAAAAGTTACTGAATTCAATTCATCCAGAAAAAAATATCTTCTCCTTTCACTCTGCTGGGATTCGAACACCAGATCAACTAATTTACGGACAGGTGCTCTAAACAGTTGAGCTACAGAGAGATCAGAGTAAGAATCTCTTTTTCTGATATATGCTTCATTTTAGCAAGGTGTTATATACAAATCAATTTTTAATAGAGATCTAGAAATAAGAATCTCAAGAAAAGTTCAAAACTGCAAACAAGACCATTTTTCAACCTTCTCTTCGAGTACGGGTAACCAAGCTGCACGTGGATCGATTGCAAATCAATTATCCTTTCTCTGGACCCCAATGCGCTACTTGTAGACGTTGTAACGATATCAAATTAAAAAAGTATTTATTTTTGACCCACCCTACTGGAAAATTGGAGAATTTTATTATTTACCGAGCTTACCATAAAAAGTAATAAACAGAAATGTATAGGTTCAAATTGATGAAGAATCTCACAAATTCCAGAAAAGGTAGGTATAATTTCATCATTATGGTGTCCCAGAAATTTAGACACTTTTGAAAAGACAGGTGCACTACCTGAGGTGGCAATGTCGCCTTCATGCCGGAACCCTTCCCCCTCACCATAGACTGCAAGTGAAATATTGCACGTTTCAGAAGGAAAAACAACCGCCCTATTGGGTACCTATTGTTTTGTTCAAATCAAATTCCGAAAGTATATTCTGTTTCAAACTTTGCATTTTAAAATTTTTCAATCTCATCAGTTTAATTTAAAATTAATTAATTTAATTTAATTTAATTTGAAATTAATTAATTTAATTTAATTTCTAAAAGAACTGAATTTTTAAATTTAATTTGAAATTAATTTTTTTAATTCTAATATCTAGGTTTAGCCGCCTAATATTTATAGATGATCGTTCTAATTTATATTTGTTTCAGTGTATAATATGAAACTGAATAATGGATGATATATATTTAGTAATAAAGGAAATTACATTTTTTTCAAATTGCTGATTTTAACACTCTTTCAATATGATATAATTAATTTTTAAGTGATATTGAAGTTGAAATATATGGAGAATTATTGAGGCTTCTATCAGCCAATTAGTGTTGCAAATTAAAATAGTGCAATTTTGACAAATCTGTTGTCGAAAAGAAAATCGTAAATGTCTTATAACCCAAAGCCTAAGATAGAAATAAAGAATAGGTGAATTTAAAGTATTATGAATACATTTTTGTTATATTAGCTGTTGTGACTTTTTTTCATATTTATATACGGAAGATGTTGGATATGTTATTTAAGGCAATCAGCGAAAGGGTTCACAAATATTTTAAGAGAGAACGTGCATTTTTTTATGAACCAGCTGTAAATGCCAGGATTTTTATTTTATGACATTAAAAAAGTAAAAAATTTGAAAATACTTTCATAAATTTTTTTCAAATATCGAGATATTAACAAAATTTTGAAACAATAATTGATAATTCCAAATTGAAAGCATTTTCAATTTAAAGAAGTTATATATTTAACGATTATGAATTAAAAACGTTCCAAATCAAACAATTTCAGATTAACTAGGTAAAATTTGGACAGGAGCACAATATTTCTAATGTAAAGAAAAGAATTGACCGTGTATTACTTCCTAATAAACGCGTTCCAAATTGAATAACTTCAAATTGAAAATTTTTCCTTTAGATGCTCTGAAAATAGGAAAATTTGGAAAGAAAATTTCTAAAATTGGACAGTTTCATTAAAAAGGATTTTTTGTCGTATCAGTACTGCTTCAAAGCGTTCATAGTTGAATAATTTCATTTTTAATTGAAGAATTTCGAAATAAAAAGATTTCAGATTAAAATTTTGAAAACAGGACAATTTAAAACTGTTCAAAATTGAATATTTTCAGATTAAAATTTTGAAAATTGGATCATATAAAATTCAACTAATTCCAAGTTGTGTTATTTATAATTTGAAACATTCAAATTTTGATGATTTAGAATTGAAACTTCAGAATTTCAAGTATGAACTTGACGTCAAAGCTTCTGAAATTTCATAATCTTCAACTGTTAGTGCAAGCTGGAAAAATTTTCAATTATAAACTTTGACGATTGTATAATTCTTAAAAATATATTAGAACAAAAAATGTTAAGTGCGCAACATTAAAAATAAAAGCATTTCTAATACGCAGCGTTGAAAATTAAGCAAATCTCAACTTCATTAAAAACTGAAACAATTTTTAATTACGTAGAATTGCGATATTAAAACGTTTTTCCTCTCTTCACCTTCAAATTTTTAATTATTTCAGCCATATTTAGATCGTTTGGAACTTAACATTTTTCAAAATTTTGAAATTACAATTTTAATTGCAAAATTAATACTGATGAGAGAGAAAAATGGAAAATTCAGCGTTCAACGTGACAATTTGGAACTCTAAAAATGTGATCAGTCAGAATTCAGTATGATTATTCATCCTTCGAATCTTCCAATCAAATATATTTTAAATGATTCATTTCTGAGAATTTTTAACCCAGAGGTTAAAATATTATAACGTTGAAATTTTTTGAATATAATGCAAAAGAAGATCGCTATGCTTCCAATCTTTCGAATTGCAATATTTAAGACTTCTATTCTTGAAATTCTATTTTTCTTAAAGTTGAATTTCAAGTGTTCAATATTGATTTTCAAGTTGTTAAGTTGTATTATTATTAATTCAGTTGGCCGAATCCATTTCCAGTCATGCAGGCTAGGCTGCGCATGTTTAAGTCACAGAATCATTTTCGCAAGAAATATGTTGTTTTTTTTCAAAGGATTTTAGACTCTTAGATTTGAATTATAATTGAAAATTGAACACAAAGTGAAAAATTAAAGACAAACTGCAATTTTCTAGCATTGTTCCGAAAAGAATATTATTAAGAACAATATAAAATTGATTGCACAGTTGTGTTCGATATGCATTACATTCACAGTTACAGTTATGTATTAGATACAATTTGCTTTAAAAAACCCCCAAAAAATCATAATGAGCGCTGAAAACACGCAAAACCCATTTCTTCACTCATTGGGTTTCTTTGGAAAGCTATAAATAAGACGTAGGGGGGTGATATTTTATAAGTAATATTTGATTCGAATTCTATGGCTATTTGTAAAGAGGAGTTTTGAGTTTCAACTCCATTCAGCTAATATTGACGATTCTGAAAGATTTCAGAAAGACGCAACTTTCTAACATAATAAAGTCTTGTTTATCAGGAGTATGTTTGTTAGCTTGCATGAATTAGTATCTCACTGAGTGTTAAGTGGACAAAAAGTTAAAAATTTCAGAAGAAAATCGCGAATATCTCGCATTAATAGAGATGAAGATAGTTATAAACAACAATAATTTGTTTGTACAATTACGGTGAAAAATAGACAATTAGTTCAAAAATGCAGAAAAAACCGCAATTTTTTACCATAAAGCGAAGAGAACATTATAGGCAATAATAATAAATTGTTCGGACAATTATTTTTGTCAACTCGAATTAATTATCACTTTACTCTAATCACAAATTGGACAAAAAGTGAAAAATTCAAGGAAAAACCGCAACTTTCTAGCACTCATCTAAGAGAAGAAAGCTAATAACGATAATAATTTGTTTTAACAGTTCTTTTTGTTAAATTAAAATAAATATCAACTCACTTCAAGTGGAAAGTTAACAAAAAATTGCGAATTTTAGAAGAAAACGTAATTTCTAGCATTATTCAAAAAGACTATTCTTAAAAAAAATAACAAATTTGGTAAACACTTATTTTTATCAACAATAATTGGGTATTACCTAGATTTAATGGAAAATTGGACAAAAAGTGCAATTTTTTTAAAAAACCTGGACTTTCCTAATCTATTTTGAAAGAAAATCGCTAAACATAATAATAGATTGTTTGAACATTTTATTTCAACATCTAATTGTCAGTATGAAGTAGCTTTGAATGTATTAGAAGCAATTTTCAATTAAAAATCCGCAAAAAAATCATAATCAGCGCCGAAAACAAATTTGCGAATTTACAGGGATATCTCTAAATCTATTATAATAAATAACAATTTTTTTAATAATTTCTTCGAAACTAAACATTTTTAACCTATGTGCAATATTGAATGGAGGTGATTATGTCTTAGCTCCCTCTAAACTTAAGTCCGCAATGAAAACTAATGATATTTCGAATCAGCTTAATTCTCTGATTATGACATGATTATCAGCTCAAATAGACACCTGGGAGACATGGACGCCAGGTAAGAATCCTACCTTCCGGACGTGGCAACATCTCTTGAGGCGACTACGTACAGCGTCTAACGCGCTTTCTTATATATAGATGAGGTCACTTCGTACATCCAGTACCAGAAATATATATAAATTTCAAAATGAAAAATTGTCACCCCTCTTTTGAGAAACTTGTTCAGAAGGCCCCCCTTAACATATATATGCATATAAATTTTGAATATATTCACGGAAAATAGATGAGGCGACAACGTAGGGTGAACTACATTGAGGCGACAACGTACTATTGAGATTTTCTTTTTAGATGGCAGTTGCTCTTAGTGGTACCCTGCGGTGGTTATTTAACTTTTTTTAAAATTATATATATATATATATATATATATTCTCAACCATTCGGTTTTGGTTTTGGTTCCTTGGGAATCAAACCGAAGGGCCTATGGCAAAGCTACCGAAAGCGTCTTCGGGTTGCGGATAGAGGGTCCCTGTACCAAGGGCTTCTGCTGAATATGGTTACAATAATGACACCTAGGTGAGGTGTCTCAAACGGTGACCTGAGATACCGGGCGACCTCTCAGAGTATCAGCCTTATCCTTGCACGCGGGGCTCTACAAGGATGGACGAACCCTTTCCCTAGCTGCTTGTGGTGAAAACAATGACAACACCAAACATAGTTGTAGTAAGTCAAGACGGCGTGAGTGCGATGGACCAGCGGAATCTCAATACTTTTGGGTGGACGGATTGACTCAATGACGACCTATTAGAGTGCTACGATAGCAGTATGACCCCCGAGCGAGAAGGTTACATCGCACGATTGCAAGTTCTGTGGTCTGCGAAACCATGCCGAACTATGTAAGTATGTAAGTATGTAAGTATTAACTATGTAAGCGGAGCGCCTACTCTACCGCAGCCAGAACAAGCCGGCAACAGAGGAAGAGTGGCTACACTGAGACCAACCGCGAACAGGCATCCAACAGACGAGGAAAGATGCTTCAGGACTCGGAGAAACATCAACATTAAGGTTTCCCCAACCCCAAAGATCTGACTGAACTGGATGATGAGCTTCGTGGAGATTTTTCCGAAGAATACGACCTCTGGACTATCAATTGTGGTGTGTACAATGCAGCGAGAAGGTTGGCAGATGCAAACCGTAAAACAAAAACAACGGATCATCATGAGACCAAAAGACGAATGCATCAACTCAGCACAAAGATAGGCTGGGTAAGACAGTATGCGTCCCGCAATCAGTGTGTGATTGACTACATAACATCCGGCAGTAACCACCAGCATCTGTCGAGAATTTTCAACTTATATCTAAAGTCGGAAGAGCCTATTCCGGAGTGGTTGGTGGAAGGGTTTACAGTGCTCCTGCCAAAGACGGGCAACTTAGCTGATCCTAAGAACTACAGGCCAATAACTTGTCTGAACACACTGTATAAAATCTTTACAGCTATCCTAAATGACAGGATTGTTCAGACAATTGAACCTGTGTGGCGAGAGATGTATGGAAAACGCGGCTCAAAGAAAGGCGTAGCAGGATGTCGGGAGAACCTGCTCATTGATAGATGTGTTTGTAAAGACGCAGCATCCCATCAACGATTCCTATCGATGGACTGGATTGATTACCAGAAAGCTTTTGATTCAAACTCCAATAGACTTATCATCTTTCTGTTGGAAAGCTTAAAGGTTCATCCACACATCGTGAGGTGCATAGACAGATTAATGCCGCTTTGGAAAACCAGATTTACTATCTCATCTGGAAAACATCGTGTGATCACCAACAGTGTCACCTTCCAGAGAGGTGTGTTTTAGGGCGACTCCATGAGCCCTCTTCTCTTTTGCCTCACATTATTGCCACTGTCTCTCGCACTTCGCCATTCCGAAGGGTACCTCTGTGGCTAACCTGGAGATCAAAAGCATAAGGTCACTCATGTATTTTATATGGACGATCTCAAGATCTATGCTAGAAATAAAGAGAAACTACATCAAGCTCTAACAATCGTCAAAGGGTATACTCAAGAGATTGGAATGGAGTTCGGGTTAGAGAAATGCGCCACGGTTCATTTGACGAAAGGAAAACTTTATGGCATCCCCGAAGACCCTGAGCTCGTCGACAGAAACGCTATACGACACCTTAGCGCTGGAGAGACGTATACATACCTGGGCGTGCCACAGAGCCGCATTCAGGACGTGACATCTATGAAGGATACTCTCCGAACCAGATATAAACGTCCCGGTAGTACTCTATTTATTTGGAGTAGTTCGATGGACGAAGGACAAGCTCAGATCCCTTGATATCGGGACGCGGGAGGTTTTGCACATGAAGAAAAGCATGCACCTCAAGTCTTCGGTTCCGCGACTTTAAATCTCACGCTGCCTGGGTGGTCGCGGAATATTGAATCTTGGAGGTCTTCGCAACAGGATTATTCTGGGTACAGCACATGTAGTTGCGAATGGACAAGACCTCCTTCTTAAAATGGTCAGGAAACATGAAGAAGCGGGCAAAGATGCGTTTTTGTACAAGGCAGCGGAGGAGGCTGCTGAGAACATCGCCGGAACTCGCGCGCCTGCATGGTGTTAATTGGCAAGGAAACATAAGGGACTTCCTGGACCGCTTCCTGGTCTGTCTGTGGGTTCACATCCTGGACCACTTCTGGACGGTCCTCCTGGACCACTTCTGGACGGTCCTCCTGGACCACTTCTGGACGGTCCTCCTGGATCACTTATGGAAGGTCCTCCTGGACCACTTCTGGAAGATCCTCCTGGACCACTTCTGGAAGATCCTCCTGGACCACTTCAGAATCGTCCGCCTGGACCTCTTCAGCTCCCAAGGACGTAGCAGGCCGCCCCTGAGGTACTCCTTCCGTCCTCTGGTTAACCTTCTCCAAAGGGAACGAACCACCCTCTAGGTCAGAGAGCGCCTTCTTCGGTGGTTTTCTGGTCCGCCTCATTTCCTCCATCTCCATCCTCCAACTGAAAACCGATTGGCTCCGACGGTGTCCAACCCGGAGCTTGTTCGCCTCAGCCCACTGTCTGTCAAGAAGGGAGGGTGGTTCTGTTATGGACTCTTGGGTGGAGACGGCAATCCCTCCCATGAGTTCCCGCAGCACGCGCCGGCTGATGGGATCCAGGGCTATGCCCTCCAAGGCTCGAGCCCCCCTCCGCAGAGCTTCCAGCGCGTACTGGACATCACTTGGGTGGATGTTGACGTTTTTAGGACCCATGGTCCACTCAACATCGCTACCGGATAACGTAACAAAAGAAAAGGGAACATGCCATTCTCCATGCAATATTCAGACAAAATCAATCCAAGACAGAGAATTAAAACTAGGGTAAAGGAAATCAAACCCAGCAGATATGCTAACGTGATACATATGGCTTGACATCCTTCACGTGAAAAGCGCCGAGTGCTCTTCCGTTATCATTAGCTAATTCATAAACTAGGGGTGAACGTATCCCCATGGCGCGGAAAGGACCATGATAACGCTTATTCAACTTGGCCGATATTTTCTTCTCCTTTAAGGACAACATCGTCCAATGCTTTAAAACTTGATCTCCCTCCTGGTATTTAAAATCACGGCGCGATTGGTTATAATAGCGAGTTTCTTTCTCATGAGCCTCTTCTAAATGAAGCGTCACAAGATCTCGTAATTCCCTTAAGCGCTACATAAGTTCTATCCATTTCTCTCTATCGGGTTCGGGAATATTATCGGGACTCTCCTCATCTCCTCGGAGGCTTATATTCGGTCTCAATTCCCTCACACGATTTAAAAAGGCCGGACTTACTTTAGTGGTAGTATTGACTGCGGTATTATAGGCATACCTAAACTCATGGAGATGAACATCCCATTCTTGTTGATTCGAATCAACGAATGATCGAATCATAGCCTTCAATACTCGATTCATTCGTTCAGTCGGGTTCGCTTGGGGGTGGTTTACTGGACTAGTAGAGTGTTGGATACCATAGAATCTGATTAATTCAGTCATGATTTTATTGACAAATTCCGTACCATTATTCCTATGGATTACTTCGGGCTTACCCCAACGGGAAATAACCAGCTCTTCCAAGGCCGCTCCTACATTCTTAGCGTTGGCTGCACGTAGGGCTTCACACTCAATCCACTTAGTAAAGTAATCGTGAAAGACAATGACATAACAATTACCTGCTCTGCTACGAGTTTAAGGCCCCATACAATCCATAGACACTAATGCCCATGGTTGATCCACCACTCTTTTCCCCATTAACCCAGGGCGAGCTTGTTGTGAAGCTTTTGTGCGTTGACAAGTATCACACCCTTTCACATAATTAACTACATACGTCCCTAAAAATTCGGGGCGAATAATAAGAGATCACTGCCCTAGCATATGTCTTTCTACACCTAAATGCCCTGCCTGAGGTACATCATGTATTTTAGTCAACACTTGTTGTCGCTTATCGACTGGAACCACTAGTTTCCATGCTTCGGTATCTTCCATGATTGGTTCAATCAGAGGGTCCGGCCTAAACGCATACAGCTTATCCTTTAAGACCTTCCACCCATGATACCTTCTAGGGAAATTTTGCACATCCTTAACTCGTCGGCAATACCACGGATCATCTATCACTTCTGCTCCACATACTTCGGCGACCTCTTCGTCTTCATACATCCGTGAGCGTGCGTCGGGTACATGGTGCAGAGCCCCTTTACGATGGACTATTTCAAACCGGTAATCTAACAGCTCTAATGACCAACGTGCCAAACGACCGGTCGGGTTATGCAAATTATGCAACCATCGCAAACTGCTATGATCCGTGATAACCGTGAATTTAAAACCTTCAAAAAAATGAGGAAATTTACGGGTAGACCAAATTACCGCCAGACATTCCTGTTCCGTGGTAGAATATCGACGTTCGGCATCCAATAATGTACGGCTTGCGAAGGCAATTACTCGTTACTCCCCCTCTATTACTTGTGTCAGAACTGCGCCTAAGCCAAAATTGCTGGGGTCGGTTTGTAACACAAAGGGAAGTTCGAAATTCGGACATGATAGAATTGGGGCCGAAGAGAGTGCCCTTTTAATCGCCTCAAACGCAGCTTCTTGTTCCTCCGCCCAATTCCAACGGTTATTTTTCCGCAAAAGGCAAGTAAGGGGTTCCGAAAGTGAAGCAAAACCTTCCATAAAGGGCCTATATCTAAAAATCTTCTAAGCTGCCGTGTATTGCGCGGTGCAGGGTAATTTAAGACGGGTGACACTCGTTCCGCATCCGGTTGCAACCCTTGCTCATTAACACGATAGCTTAGATACCGTACCTCTGAATGACAAAACACGCTCTTCTCGGGGCTAATGGTTAGCCCGGTACCATAGATATTATTCAATACCTTCTTTAGCCACTCCAAATGTTCGCCAAAGGCTTCTGACACGATGATGTCATCGAGACATGCGAAACAGTGAGGACGCATTTCTGGGCCGATTGATGTATCAATTAATCTCTGGAAGATGGTAGGTGCCCCGCTCAATCCAAAAGGCATACGTTTATATTGAAACAAGCCGCGCCCCGGTACCGAGAATGCCGTTATCGCTCGACTACTTTCCTCCATGTGAACCTGGTGGTAAGCTAAGCGCAAGTCAATAGTCGAAATATAATGGGCCTCGATCTCCCTACAAGACGGTATTTCTCCTTCAACTTCCGTTAAGGGGTTAGGCCACCCTAGAATTTTCCAAAAATCGATTCTTTTTTCTTTGTTTTAAAGGGTCCCTTAAGGCCTCAAAAATGATGTCCCAAAAGATTATGGCGGAGAAAAGTCTTTAAGTACTCCGTTTTCGAGTTTGAGTACAAGGCCTTCTGGTCCGCAGCGAGTCCCTTTTGTTAGCGCTAGCTAACAATGTTAGCAGATGTTATTGTAAATATTTACTTCCTGACCAGTCTGGCGAGTTTAGAATTGTGGAATGGCTGTTTCAGACAGTTAGGCATGATCCAAACCACTCATGGTCTAGTCGAAAAACGTTCCATTGTCGGTCAACTCGCGCATACCAGCTCCACGGCCATCATGCCAGCTCCACTTTATCTCAAAGCTACATTTTGTAGTTGGCCGGAAACATAACTCAGACAATTTTCAACCGATTGACTTGAAATTTGGAATATATCTTCGAAAATACATTGTCTGTAGAAGTACGTAGGTTTTTTTATACATTGCATAGTTCATTCGTTATTAACAATTATCTGCCGATTTTTTAGGCAAATTTCTCGCTTTCCACTTTAGAAGTGCGCCATTTTGTCAAAAATCAATATATCGAAAAGATCCTACGTACTTCTCTAGCTTATACTATATAGAATCAAAAAAATGCAGGCCCTAATCATAATTCATTAAATTGGAGGAGCTGTTATTCCGGCCGTGAAGCATAGAAAAAAAATACGTCGTCGGAAAAACGCTGTACCGCCGCCATTTTGAGATAAATTGCCTCAAAAAAATATTGTATGCAGTTTATGATATGTACAATAAAGTCCCATTTCTGTAATCTCGATTTATTTCGTAATATTTCTGAAAAAGTTCACAAAAAAGCCGATTTTTTTGGCCTCTAGGATGGCCTAACCCCTTGATTGTTCAGTTGCCCTGTTGCCCGTCTGGATCGCTTTTTGTCCGTCCTGAACTACCCTAAAGTCCCCTGAGCTCATGCTACGACTTTCCTGTAGTATTTCCTCGTGCAGTGCTATGACTTCTAATCCAAGAGGATCAGCTGTGCTAGTATTAGCCACGGCACCCCCCTCCCTCTGAAATGCGACTAAGGGGTCAGAATTCCTGCACCTAGGACGCATTCTAACTGGATCCCCTACTCAGATGATCTCTACCGGTCCTTCATCTTTAGAACTACTCCCCATATTCTATCTAAGTGGAAAGTTTCCGTTCTTTAAACATATTGCCTCTTTCGGACAATAACATTATTCACCGTTTTGGGAATTGACGGAGCCAAAATAGTAATGTTCGACTCCGGAAAGCGACCACATTCATTCTCTGATAATTGGGCTCCGATATTTGTTACGGGTGGAATAAGGGGCCCTAGTTTTTCCTCTCCTGTTCGTTTCCCTTTGTTTGACATTTAGGGCAATGGCTTTTGAATATTCCCTCTGCCCCGCACCCAAAGCAATACTTTCGTTTTTCCTCAGGACATTTAAAGTAGGGATGGCCTAACTTTTTGCAATTTCTACATTTATAATTTATGTACCTGTCTTCCTGTATGATACCACTCGAGTTATTGCTGGTAGGTTGTTTACTTGCGGAGTCCGAAATCTCTTTTTTAGATTTCGAATTTGAATTCCCTTGACTTGATAATGTTATCTCTTCCAGTTGCTTCGATAAGTTAACAACCATCAGGAAGGTACTCAGTAAAACGTCCTCATCACCCCTAGCGGTTGACCGCTCATAATCTTGGGCAAGGGCTGCTAACTCATTATAAGACCTAAAATCTCTGCGCCTTATCGCACATCTGATTTTGGATGGCGCCAAGCAAAAAAACATTTTGCTGCCCTGAAAAAAAATTATAAAGCCCTAGCCCGTGATCTCGGTGGAGTGGCGTGAGTACCTAAAAATCTCGACTACAGAAAATAAATCTGAGAGATCGTTAATTAAGTAATAGACTAAATTCAACATTTAACGGCAAATAGTATATAAATTTATTAGGAAATAAGTGAGGAAAAAACTTTCAAAACAATTGTATAATATATATAATTTCATGACTCAAATCAATGAGAGAGAAAGAGTCGATAATTTTTAAAAAAAAAAAAAAAAAAAAAAAAAAAATTCATTTTAAAAGAAATTTAGCCACGTCTGGCTGACACTTTAAAATAAATTCTATAAAAGATTTTAAAGCTAGACACCGCCATTGATAGATCAAATATAAATTCCAAACACTGAATACAAAAAAAAAATAAATTAAATAATGCCGCCCACCTTTACCAGACAATCCTGATCAGCGCAGATCCGTACTTCTTAACGGTTGGTTACAATAGGATGATAAATAACCCACTCTGTGGCGACAACTCAAAAATAAAACGCAAGTAGTACAACAAAACCGTGCAACTTCCTCACACGAGGCTCGAACGATCAAAGACAGCGAGTTTACTTCGCTTTGCGGTACGCAGACCGCCCAATTTCTACCCTCCTACGCAGGGGGACCAGATGTGTCTTCTACGCTGGCGCAGTGTCATGGCGGATGGAGGGAGATCTCGGCACCTTAATACCCAAAAGATGATGATAGTGACCCAGGCGGAAATATTATATATAGTTTATATACAGTGTGAAGTATTATATATAATATTTATTTGTTTTATATAAGAAATGTATAAAACGAACGAATATTATATATAATACTTCACACTATATATAAACTATATATAATATTTCCGCCTGGGGATACTGCGACGAATCCTCGGCGGTGAGATATGAATCGCACCGAGTACAGGATTTGGAATGCGGGACTCACATCCACATTCCACCCCCGGTGTACAACCATCGGCTGTGACTGTGCCTGTGCGACTTCAACCCGCCTTGCATCCCTGCAGTTCGTACCGTTGATCCTTGATGTTGGTTGATGCTCCAGGTGAAGTCACTCCTTCCTCCATCTCTCTCTCGTCCTCAAAACTCGATGAATGAAAAAAACAAAACAAAAAACCCAGAAAAATTAGCATGAGTGACTCTTACTCTTTCTTCTTATGAAAAGTCCATGAGTGTGTACAAAAAAAAGGAAAGAAATGGTAAAACATTTTAAAGAATAAAGAAAGATAAATAAATAAAAATATTAAAAAAAATAAAATCAGTGGGCCCTCGATCGAGCCTCGTTTTCTCGCGGAGATTCCCTCCATGAGCGGAGGAGCTGTTTACAAATTATAAGTACAAAAAAAAAACAAAGTAATTTGCAGGTGAAACCTGCAATATAACAACACCCTGAGAACCTAGGACACATACTATCTAGTTGTCCAACTCATGCGGAACGACCTACACCCAAAGGCACAATGCGGCACTAAGAGTGCTTTATTACCATCTCTGCCACTCTTACGGAATTAGCCCAAGTACCGCTTCGCTAAACGCTCCTAGGGAAATAGAGTCGATTGTCGAAAATGAGAGGTGCCATATACACTGGAACTTCATATTCTCGTAAATTCGTTCTGTTGCGCACTCGAGGCCTGACATAGTTCTCCCTGACTTCGAGAAACGAACCATGTTCGTTATCAACCAGCTGACAAAAACGTCGCAGCCAAGGAGAAAGAAGAGAAAGAGAGGTATAAAGATTGTATAAGGGAGTTGCTATGGTTATAGAGTTTCTGCTGAATATACTCACAATAATTAATAAGCAGTCGCGGAAAATTGTCCAGGGATAGTCCCGAAGGAATAACCTCTAAGCAAAGACGTAAAAACCGAGCCGAAAGCTGAATGACACCTGGGTGAGGTATCTCAAACGGTGACCTGAGATACCGGGCGACATCTCAGAGTACCAGCCTTATCCTTGCACGCTGGGCCCAAATTGAGTGGACGGATCAACTTAAGAATGACGAGCTAGACTGCTACGATGCCAGGATTAAACACTGTTCACGGAGGCTTTATGGCGCGTATACACACTCTGTGGTGCCAGAAACACCCAGAGCTTTAGCACGTTTCGCAGCAGTCTTTCCGAAATGAAGCTGACTACCTCCGGAAAAATGGATATGTACTTGGAGCGCTTCCCCAACCGCTACTTGATCAAGCTGCATACGAAGATGAAGTGACACTAAGACCAACCGCAGAAAGCAGGCACCTTCTGAAAGATGATTGCAATTTCAGTACAAGGAGGAACATCAACATGCAAGTTCCTCTTAAGCCCCAAGATCTGGCTGAAATAGATGCCTTCTTTTGTGGACAATGTCAGGCCTCGAGTGCGGAACAGAGACTGCTGCCCGAAAATCGCAGTTCCATAAAATTTGGTACTTCTCGTTTCGGACAATTAACTCTATCACCCTTGGAGCGTTCGGTTGGGCGGAATCGCGACCAACACCGTAAGAGCGACAAAGATGGTAATAAAGCACTCTTAGGGCCGCATTATGTCTATAGATATACGTCGTTCCTCCGTGGGTCCTACATCCCGATAGTATGTGTTCTAGGTACTCAACGTGTGCATGGAACGCTCTGAACCTATCACTGGGAACTTCTTGCCCTAAAGCGTGGTCACGGTTTGCTAAGGTGGAAATGATACCGTCCTGGCTTGCGAAAATGAAACCGCTTGTACCTGAATTAAGCCCTGATGATGTGGAGAAAGCAAAAATTGCTCCTCCGAGAAGAACTGTTTTTCTTCATTTCTGTGAAGTTTCCGTGCATTTTTTTCGTGAGTAGCTGTTGGTGAAATTTTCCAACCTCTGCTGTCTTCACTTCGGCTTTCAGAAGTGAAAGATCTAGATGGATCTCATGTTGAAATCCTCACTTCTCATGTTGAAATTCGGGCCAAGGGCTTCAGCCTTTTCTTCGCCGCTTTGTCAAGGATTCAGAAGCCCGCGTCCGCCTTGACGGCGTGAAATGTATAATCGCGGAACTGACGAATTGATATGCAGGCTTTCATGCATATGCATGATCATACGTGTGGTGACATCAAGGACCTTGTTCAACGCCAACAGATTGGAAGACCGAATCCGTCCTGAATGCGGCTTTGAGGCACGCCTTGGCATATATAGGTCTCTCCAGTACTGGTATGTCTAATAACACTTATATCCACAAGCTCAGGGTCTTTGGGAGCGCCAGAAATCTTTCCCTTCTTCAGATTTATTTTGGCACACTTGTCCAAACCAAAGTCCATCGCAAACTGTCCTGTGTAGTTCTTGACGATATCACAGCCACTAAAAAAAAATCGTTTTTCGGGCCTGGAGGTCAGGCCTCGTTGACTATATGTTTTTTGTGTCGCGAAATCCGAATCCGAGGTCCAAAAAATCCCAGCACGTCAGGGTTCTGACGTAACCTTATAAAACCTCATAAAATTTCATTTTCTCACGTCCGGGGATCAGACCATGTTTATTATAAGTTTTTGTGGTCGCTGAATCTGAATCCGAGGTCCAAAAAACCAGCACTTTAGGATTCTGACATAACCTCATGTTTGTTTAGCTTGGGGATCAGACCATGTTTATTATATGCTTTTGTGGTCGCTAAATCCAAATCCGAGGTGCAAAAAATCTCAGCACGTCAGGGTTTTGACATAAGCTCAAAAAACCTCATAAAAAACTTTTTTTGAGTCCAGGGGTTGGACAATGTTTATTATATGTATTCGAGATCGCTGAAACCGAATCCAATCTCCACAAAACACTACCGCGTCAGGGTTCTGATATAACCTTCAAAATGACTCGTAATCTAAGCTTTTTCGCTCTTCAACGTTTTGCCTCAGCCGTATATCAAACACAAATCAGTTCAACCCTTGAACACTATTTACTTCACAAAACAAAGGTATATAGAACCGTCTGCATTAGCGCTACCCGATGTTCACCGCGAGGAGGTTGCACGATCGGATTTCGTACATCACATAGCCCTTAAAAGGGCTGAAGGGGCTGATAGATCTCTTAAGGACTCGAATAAATGACTAGATAAATGACTAGAATGGAAATCGCATAAGGAAATTCTTTGCTGAGAAGGATTTTTGTTGAGACAAATGAAAATCCTCTCAACCTTAAATTTAAAATGAAATTCCATTTAGGGCAAGAAACATCCTTTTGTTACAAGCGACCCCACAAACATATAGTAAACATGGTCTGACCCCCGGACTCAGATAAAAAGTTTTATGAGTTTTTTTGAGGTTGTGTTAAAATCCTGACTTGCTGTGGTTTTTTGGACCTCAGATTTGGATTCAGCAAGCCCAAAAACATATAATAAACATGATCCGACCCCCAGACTTGAAAAACAAAATTTATGAGGTCTTATGATGTTATGTAAGAACCCTGACTTGCTGTGGTTTCTTGGACCTCGGATTCTAATTCAGCGACCCCAAAAACATATAATAAACATGGTCTGACCGCCGGACTTGGGAAAATAAAATTTTATGAAGTTTTATGAGGTTATGTCAGAACGCCGACGTGCTGGGGTGATACAAAAAAGCAAAGGGCTCATGGTATCACCTTGAAAGATGCCCCTCTGGAAGGTGATGTTGTTCGTTATCAGACGATAATTTCTAGATGAGATAGTAAATCCAGTTTTCTAAAGAGCCCATTGACAGAACGCGCTGATGGGCTGCTGCGTCTTTACAGACACACCTGTCAATTGGCAAGTTCTCTTGACAGCCTGCTAAACCTTTTTTCGAGCCACGCTGTCCGTACATCTCTCACCATACAGGCTCAATTCGTCGAATAATCCTGTTGCTTAGGACAGCTGTAAATATCTTATACAGTGTGATCGAACAAGTTATTGGCCTGTAATTCTCTAGGTTGGACAAGTTGCCTTTTTCCGCAGGAGTATAGTACGTCCTAACACCAGCCACTGTGGAATGGGCGTCTCCGACTTTAAATATGAGGTGAATATGCGGGCCAAATGTTGGTGTATAAAAGTAAACTTCTTCCACCAAAAGTTCTTGATACAATCTGGTCCAGCAGCAGAAAAGTTTGTTGTGCCTCTAAGTGCTTTTTTCACCATTTCGGCAATGATTGATGGACATTCGCCACAGATTTTATGAGGTTGCCGCAAAACTTCTTGCAGCGGATGATATTGTCAGTATCTTCATGCAACTCCAGTGTTTTCGGGCTCCTGTACACCTCTCTCGAAAAAGTCTCTACCTCATTGGGCTTGGGTGGATTTTTTACAGAAACAGAGAGATCGCTGAAGGGGCACGATGGATCAGCGAGAAACTGTTGATTCTCTGTGATCCAACTCTCCCTCTCCTGTATTCTCCTCCTTGAGTCAGATAGCAGCCGTATTTTGTCAACAATTTGCTGCTTGAGTTTCAGCAGCCTTGACTTGTTTAGTGTGTGATTCAAGATCCTTAGTTCTTGGGTGAACTTTCGAACCCTTTCCTTAAACAGTCTACCAGATAATATGTAGTCAATCACACATTGAACACGGGACGCAGTCTGCCTTGCCCATCCAATTTTCTTGTTTAGTTCATGCAAGCGTCTTTTCGTATTTTGATCCATCTTCGGCTTTAGCCTTCGCAGAGAGATCCTGGGGCTCAGGAGGAACTTGTATGTTAATTCTCATCTTCCTCTGCAGCTTGATCAAACAGCGCTTGGGGAAGCGTTCCGCGTGCATATCCATTTTTCCGGAGGTTGTCGGCTTGACTTCGCAAAGACTGATGCGGAACATGCTGAAGCCCTGGGTGTTTCTGGCACCACATAGTGTGCATACGCGCCATGAAGCCTCCGCGAACAGGGATGATGCTGGCATCGTAGCAGTCTAGCACGACATCCCTGAGTTGATCCGCCCACTAAATGTGGGTGTTTCGCCGGATCGTCGTCGTGTTTCCATCTAAATTACTTTCAGCACCCCAAACTGTAGGATGATCGGCATTGTTTACCGACCCATTGTCGGGTGCTCTGCGCGTTTGATGGTTTTGAACCGCATCTAAAACATCTTGGTGTTTTGGTATTGTTATTGTTGTTACCACGAGCAGCTAGCGAAAGGGTTCACCCATCCTTGTAGAGCCCCGCGTATAAGGATAAGGCTGGTACTCTAAGAGGTCGCCCGGTATCTCAGGTCACCGTTTAAGACACCTTACTCAGGTGCCATTCAGCTTTCGGCACGGTTGTTACTCGAAACCGAATCGAAACCGAAACTGAATGGAGACCCCGAATATATACATTTTTTTTTAAATGGACAATCGAACAATTTTCTTCCTATAGATTAATAAGGATTGAAAACCGGTTGTGTCTGGTTGACTGAAATTCGATAAGCGTGCACGAAATATTTCCGGTGCTCCCAGACTTATGTTTATAATAAAGAAGAAAAGCTCCAAATACAAAAAAAAAAATGATTTCAAAAATAATTCTCTACCACAGTTTTGCAGTTCATAGACCAATTTTTCCTAAATATATTTTATGAATGTCGACATTTTATTTTTTTATCGTGTTCATATAGAGTTCTATATTCAAGAAATTTTGGGCACATTCGCCTGTAGTTGTACGCTTTTTTGAAGTGAGAAATAAACTCTTTTTGTATTCAAACGTTTTTGCTATTATCTCAAAAATGAGTAAAGCCAGTAAAACCAGAAGGCGAATAGTGGTAGGTTGTTTAAAGGAAAGAACAATACTTTTAGTCAAAAGAAAGTGCGGGAGCATCTCAACGTCAAAAGCTGTGCTTTTCGCTCTAATTGTAAGTGGAATGTAGTAAACAATCTTGTAACCAGAGTAAATGGGAAATTTAGATGTACGTTCAAAGGCTGCAGGCATGAATACACCCCAGTCGGAATTCGGAATATTTTCCAATTTAAGGGCACCCCAATCTCTTTTGGAACTTTTGCACATGCTTCCTCACACCTTCCCCCCCCCCCCCCCCCCCCGAATTACAAAAAACGTTGAACAGTTGTCGGGGGTGCCTACTACTTGTAAAGGCCCCCCAGTCGGGATGGTTTTGAGTTCGACTCTTTCGAAAGTCATAAATCCCCCCAGTTAGTATTGTTTTCAACTCAAAGGCACTCCCATCCTCTTTCAAACTCTTCCAGAAGCCTCATTGAACCCTACAACCCCTCACCAACAAAAAAAGTTGGAAACGGTTTGATGGTGCCGACGAGTAGTGTTCGAGGAACTCGTGGAAAAGTTGGAAAAGTGTTCGGGGTGCCTTCGAATTTGAAATGATATTGACTGAGGGGCATTCAGGACTGGTACGCATTTCCGACCCCTTTCCAACGGGTTTTGTTGGTGAAGTGATGACATAGTGTTAAATGTATTTACGTGTCATATTTCATTACCGTTAACAAAACTGAAAGAAAATAGTGTAATATACAATATATCAAGGTTTCAGAGCAATATTTTTAATATTTATCCAACTTGGGTTTTCAAAGTTTCCCAGAGGCTATCCCAAGGGGTATTCGGCGAAAACAAAGGCCTCACCATTAATCCACGCCTACATTCGAGCTGCATTTAAAATACAATCAAGTTTATGAAATTCATGAGAAGACTTGCAGAATGAAAAAGTATAGTTTTCCGATGAAAAATTTTTAAAAAGTGTATAATTATTGACGGCTTTTGCGGCGCTTAGGTTATATTAGGTTTAATACGGGCGGGAAATCCATTAGAGAACTCCCCTGGCGCTCAAGCTATAAAGCCTATTGTGCCACACCCTTACTTCTTCACTCTCAGCAGTTGACCCCAGACCTCTTACCGAAGCCTAGTATGTCGACCACCGATCGCGTTTCGATTTCCTCTGTTTCCATAAAATGGACACTGAGGGTCTGTTGCCTGAGCCTAGCTAATGCCGGGCACTGGCATAATACATGCAGGGATGTTTCGTCATCCCTGCCGCACCTCCTGCACTCTGTCGTGTGGCTATACCCCATTTTGTGCATATGATAGTTCAAGTGATTGTTCCCTGTCAGGGTCCGTACCACTGTCCTTATGTTTTTCTTGGGTAAACTCAGGATTTCCCTGGCTCTGTCCATCCTATAGGTATACCCCAGGATGGATTTCGCCTGACGACAACCCTTGGTTTGTTCCCAGCATTCCCTGTGTTTTTTTCGGATCCAGTTTTTAATAGCCATCCCGACACTGCAAGACGCTATTCCCAGTACCGGTTCCGGTCCTACGAATTCGCCCGCTGCGCCGCACTTTGCCAACTGGTCCGCCTTTCCATTGCCCTTGATCCCTGTGTGGCCAGGGACCCATATAAGAGCAACTTTGTTTCTTTCTGCAAGTTGGTGTAATGCCTTTTTGCATTCCCAAACCAGTTCTGATGTTATGTCTGGTTTCCTGTTTGCAGTTAGTGTCGCTTGGCTATCCGAACAGATCGTGGTCTGTCTGCCAGCAGCGTTTTCCTCTATTAGTATTTCAGCACAGCGAAGGACCGCCAGAACCTCCGCTTGAAAGACAGTAGCATGTCGCCCAAGTGTGATCCCTATCCCTTTCCCTCTCTTACTGTCATATATTCCTGCTCCTGACCCTCCCTCTCCCCTGGAGCCATCCGTATACCAGATTTCCCCCTGGAGGAGCGGGTTACCGTTTTCTTTTCACAGATCCCTACTTGGGATACAGACGCGGAAAGCTCTGGCAAAGTTGAAGCGTTTTGTTATTTTATCTTGCCTCATCTGTAGAATCGGCAGTGTTTATTTGCTCTTGTCAGACGGCCCATCGCATGAGCCGCTCTGGCGGTTATCGCAACATGTAGGGGTTCTTCACAGAGCATGAATCCTATCGCCGCTGTAGGCGCAGTCCTCATTGCTCCAGTCGAACCCCTAAATGCTAGCGTTTGTAATCTTCGCAGCCTGTCCTGCATTGTTTTATATTCCGCTCGTGGCCACCAGACCACGGCCGCATGTAGGAGCCTGGGTTTCAAGACAGCAGAGTAGAGCCATGCAAGCATTTTAGGCCCTAACCCCCACGTCAACCCAAAGGCTCTCCTGCACATCCAAAAAGTCATGACAAATTTCCTGCATTGGGTCTCCAGGTGCTTCGCCCAGCTCAGCTTGCTATCCAGGATTACTCCTAGATATTTAACCGAGTCGGAAAACGTCAGCTTCCCACCACAAAATACAGGAGCGTCAGCTTTCGGAACTTTTTAATTCCTCGTGAAAATGACCAGGTTGGTCTTTTGCGGATTTACCGAGAGCCCTGTGTTATCGCACCAGAGCTCTACGATGCGCAGCGCCGACCTTGTAAGACCCATCAGTGTTTCCAGATGAGCCCCCCTAACTAGGATTACAAAGTCGTCCGCATATCCTTGGGTATAGTACCCTTCCTTATTTAGCCTTCGAAGGAGGCCGTCCACTACAATGCACCACAGGAGGGCCGACAGGACACCCCCCTGTGGGCACCCCCACGGAGCTATCCCCCTTACTAGGCCTTCACCCCATCTGGTTTCGAGTCTTCTTCGGCGTAGCATACTTCCTATCCAGCATACTAGCTGAACTGGCACGCCACATCTCCGAGCCTCTCGACAGATGACTTCTGGAGGAGTATTGCTGAAGGCACCCTCTATATCCGAGAAAGCGCCCACAGCGTACCCCTTTTGTTCCAACTGCTGCTCCAATTTTGCTACAACAGCATGAAGCGCAGTTTCTACCGAGCAGCCTGCCTGGAAAGCATGCTGCCCTCTATGCAACGGGAAGGCCAAAAGCACCTCATCCCTAATGTATCTCTCGACCAGCCTCTCTAGCGTCTTCAGAATGAAGGACGTTGGGCTGATTGGTCAGAAATCTTTGGCAGCAGTGTAACCCTCCCTCCCAGGTTTGGGTATGAAGGCCACTCTGCCATCCTTCCATGCCGATCACACGTGTTTAAGGGCTATACTTGCCCTAAATAATTTCGTCAGAGGAGGGACGACCAAATCCATGCCTCTTTGTAAAAGCGCTGGATAAATGCCATCCGCCCCTGGTGATTTAAAGGGGCAAAAGGACCCTACGGCCCATTCCACCTTTTTGTAATCAGCGACCTTAGCGGCGAAACTCCAGTCGGCCCTCTCCACCCCCTGGCCCCGGTCTTCCTCCTCTAGGCCGGTTCCGATTCGCTGAAAACCCGAGAAGTGAACTTCCATCAGGTGATTCAGCGTTGTTTCTTCATCCTCGGCAAATGCACCATTATCGAGTCTTATGAGCCCGAAGCGAGCTCCCGGATTTTTCTCTAGGATCTTGTGGAGCTTTGCTGTTTCCGGAATGTTTTTTGATTCCTCGCAGAAGCCCCTCCAATCTTCCTGCTTATATTTCCTTATATTTTTATTGTATTCGCACTGGGCCCTCTTATAAATGTCCCAGTCCGAAGGCAATTTAGTTCTATTCGCCCTATTGCATAACATTATTGTCTTTCTACGGAGTCTCTCTCATCAATGGTACCATAGCTTGTGGGGAATTCCGCAAGCCTCCCTTCGAGTTCCTCTTTATATGAGTCCCAAAGTGTATTTCTGGGGTTTCTGATATTAGAAACCACCGGTTTTCCTAGGGTTAATCGGAACACTATGTGTTTGTGATCCGAAAGAGACTCCTCATCGGAGACTCTCCAATCAACTAACCTGCTCCTCAGTGCACCTGACTATAGAGTCAAATCGAGAACCTCACTCCTGTTTGTGGTCTGGAATGTGGGTGTATCACCCCGATTCAGAATCTCCAGCTCTGTGCCTGCTATATATTCAATTAAATCTCTCCCTCTGTCATTGATGTTTGTGCTTCCCCACACCGTGTGGTGAGAGTTAGCATCACAGCCCAACAGAAGAGGAATCTTATTCTCCAGACAATACCGAATTAGAGCCTCCACCTCTCTGGGAGGCGGAGGTCCCCCGGCATCACCAGGGAAATAAGCCGAGGCAATAAATACCTATAGCCTTTCTCCGCTACTGCCCCTGAGTCTCACCTTAATAACGGCACATCCTGACAAGCCACAAATCCTTTCCCTGTATAACCAGGGTTCTTGGATTAGGGCGAGCCCTGTCTGCACCACAGACATGCGTCTGGCTAGAACCGCCGAGTCGCCTTTGCTGTGGTGCAAATTAATCTGCGTAATGGAGATTCCCGTCTCAGCCATTAAGAGGCTATTTCGGGGCATCTCCGGACGCTTCTGGGACCCCTGCGGATCCCAGTTGGGTCATCCGGAAGGTAACCCTACTCGCCCCTAGATAGGGACGATATTCTAGAGCCGCCAGGGCCTCTGATCGAGGATTCAGGAAGTCCAACAACCAGAATCCAGCCTCTCCCCTTCGGCCTGGATCCCTGCCCATCGGAATATACCTTCCACGAATCAGTTCGTAGGGACGGGTTCTGAAAACTCAGGCGCCCTAGAACGGTCGCTGACATCTGGTCTCGCGACCAGATGTCAGCGGCTTCTACAACGATGGCTCCCGACCTAAGGAAGATGTCGTTGAATCTGGGGGCGCGTCTCTCGCGAGGTAACGCGTCAATCCCTTTTGAGATTTCATCCCTCAAATTGTCCAAGTCCTCAAGAGTCAGACAATTATCAGGATAACCCGACGCAACGACAACCCTCACCAGGGCGTTGTTGGCCATCTGTGCGAATGTAAGACCCTGTGTTACCAGGGCCTTCTGCCGTTTCAACTCCCTGTTTGGGGGAGTTTCTCCGGAGCCCTTCTTCCTCTTGCCTATAGAATAAGCCTGAGGAGTTGTTCCGGGTAAATTTCCCGCAGCCACTGCCCCCTGTGAGGAGCCTTGGCTGCTGTTTTCGAGCCGTGCATTACGGTCTCTCTTCCTTTGTGCACCACAACGGTTCCTCTTCTTTACGGAGAGTTCCGTTAGTTGCACTCCTACGGCTTCGACATTTTTGTCTCCACCATCATCACTGTTTCGCACCGCCTCTGGTGGGTTGTCCCTTACGGAGCCTCCCACTTTTGGCGGTGGTTTGGGAGAGGGACCCGAAGCGGATCCCTCATTGTTTGTGTTTTGCAATTTATTTTTGTTGTGTAACATTTTTTTGTCTCACGAGAAGCTAGGGAAATAAGAAACACCCCCCACAGAGCCCCGCTTGTGAAGGGCGAGTCTACATACTAAGGGATTCGACCTGGTATCCCAAAGTCCCCGTTAAAGCACCTCCTTTGAGACCCCCGCCTGTCCACCTCTGCTGAGGAGGGCAGGCCAGGATGTCAAAGGATTTTTTAACCCTGGTACCATTCAGCTCTCGACACGGCGATCACATCTTAGCTTGGAAGCATGAGAATTCGCGCTCTCGATATTCCAGTGGGCTTTGCTATTACCCCCTGGAAGGACCGCTCCTTAGTTTGAGTCTCACCGACCAGAGTCCGTCAGTTCCCCAGAGTAGCCACACCTCGCGATATAGCCCCTCAGGTTCACCAATTCCAGATCTGTGGTCAATGAGCCACGTAAGCCCTCCCACCAACTACAAGGTCACGCGATCCCTAGGGAGAGTTTTGCGACGCTTAACACTAGTCTTAATTTTTTTCGCGGAAAATCGACTTGGGGGGATGATTTTTTTTGCACTGCTTCACAAACTCTCTGTCATAATAACCTTAGTGCAATTCCTGAGTACTTTTAACAATTAAATATGGAGCAACGAAAAAAAAACGAGGAATACTCACACAAGTCACTTGTTGTAAAATAGATGGCTCTTATATGTGGTTTTTAATATTAAATAAGGGCAAAAACGTGTTTATAGTGTCCATACATGAATGTCCATAAGACTCTGTACGGCGTTAGCCTCTTATGTTTTCCGAGTACCTATTTGGATACTCCCTTTGGGAAATTTGTGATATTTTATCAAAAATTTCAAAATTCAATTTTTTCACCTTCCCAGAAAAGCACGATGGGTAGCACAGATCGAGCAATACAAAAAGCTCAAAAGTAAATTTTGAAAATTGCGTGGGTTCGCGCCTTATGTTCCCCGACCATTCATTTGACTATCAGCTCATTTTTGGATCAGAGTTGAGCCGATGGTCTGGCGCAGTGAGGTTACTTGATCGTATTTTAATGGTTCTCTTAAAACAATTTACCAGGGTCTATCTGACTATCGACTCAACTTTGAGCCAGAGTTAGGCCAACGGTTGGATATTTTTAAGTTACTAGCACAAAGTAATATTACGCGTACTCAATTACATTATGTAATTATTTAAACATTGACTTATTGTTTATCCTGAAAATTTGTAAAAATTGACCAAGAGATGTCCAGTTTTTTCTCAAATTGGAATTCTATGCTACTTTTTGTTGAATGATTATATAATTTTGATACATATCTTTTAATGCTTGATGAATTTCTATTTGTTCAAACAATTTTGATTTACTTCAGCAGTTTTTTTCGATAACTTTGAAAAAATAAAATAAAATACATATAATTATTTTTCTGATCGAATAGTGTAAAGAAGGAATATATTAACCATTTTTTTAATGTTTGAACAAATATAATTTGTTTAAACAATAAATTTTCCACAAATATGATTTCGAGAAGTAGTAAATTCTCTTGAAAACGTTGTGTCACTGTTTAAACAATTTTGGTTCGTTCAGGCATTGATCAAGCAAATCAAAATTGTTCAAACGAATATTAGAATTCAAGAGAAATATATAAAAATTATATAATTATCCGACAAAAAGTTTGCTGTAAAAAAAATTTCATAAACAAAAGTAAATAAGCGCCTCTGAATATATGAAAAGCATTTTCTGCGCAATCATTTGTTTTGCCTTCAAAACTTAAAATTCCATGACAGAAATAAAAACTCCATGACAGACATGGACACTCAACAATATTTACCAGTGTTATAAATAATACTGATTAACAAATAAATTAAACGGTAACTGTTTAACAGAAAAAATCCATTTTATTGCATAATTATTCATTTTATGCCTAAATGGAAATTCTGATAAAAGAAACTGACATTTGACAATATTTTCAATTGTTATTAACAATTCTGATCAACAAATGCATTCAATGGTCGCTTTCAACTAGAAAAAATCTTTTTCTCGCTGAAATGTTTATTAGATCATAAAAAATGAAACTCCTACGAAATCTACTGACATTCAACAACGTTTCCGATTGTTATAAACAATATCGATCTATTAGTTCACAAAATAATTATTTCGTATAGATTAAATCTGTTTGTTTGGATCAATAGTTAATGTAACCTTGAAATAAGGAATCGAATCGTAAAAAGTCTAAACTCAACATCTTTTTCCGATATTATAAGCAATGAAGATAAACGAAATCATGAAGCTTACCCATTTTTGGACGGGAAATTCTGGTTTTCAGCAGCGTTGTCCATTCTTGTTTCAACCATCTCCAATCAGCAGATCTTCAACTTGTGCTTCCATGAGACGAGGGACACTCTCCTGAAGGATTCTGAAGTTGTTTATGTAGCAATCAGTCGTGATCAACAACTTGTGACACAAATCTTCATTGGTTGCAATCCGACTGATTTTACGGGTATTGAATTCCCTTATTCTCTTGAAAGTTTTATTATTCGCCACTTGGGACTCTTCTGTCAATTAACCGATAGGCAATGGGGCATTTTGAATTACCTTAGCGACATGTATGAGGATCTTGTGGACGTAAAGCGTGGCAGCTTCCTGGCCATATTCTCCAAATTTGAATCATTCTATATCTATCCTATTCGAAAAACTTATTTTAAGAATTAATTGATCAAGATTGTTTATAGCGATGGGAAATGTTGTTAGATGTCAATTTATTTCGTAGGAGTTTCATTTTTTATGATCTAATAAACATTTCAGCAAGGAAGAGATTTATCCTATCTGGAACCGGCTATCAAATGCATTTGTTAATCAGAATTGTTAATAACAATGAAAAATATTGTAAAATGTCAGTTTC
>CAKNXH010055870.1:0-33869 GCA_932178445.1 Andricus quercusramuli | reverse complement strand
GCCCCCAGTAGAACCGCGGTAAAATACACCTATGGCCACGTCTCACATCCGTGAGGTGGGTGGTCACAGGGCACGACGAAATCACAACGACAGGCACCAATCACAAGGATAATTACTTGCACCGAATACTTTGGGTACAGTCGCTGCAGCTCTCTCTTAAGGTCTCGATACCTCTACTCTTTTTCTTTCTCCTTTGCAGGGATGTTGTATTTGGACGGAGCTGAGAATTCGATCACGAATATAGTTCGTGTCACGAAGTCTTGGAAAAAAATGTCAGGCCTTGAGTGAGCAACGGAACCTTCTGCCCGAAAATCGTAGTTCCAGAAAATTTGGCACTCCTCATTTCGGACAATTGACTCTATATCCCTTGGAGCGTTCGGCAGGGCAGGGTCGCAATCAACACCGTAAGAGCGACAAAGGTGGTAATAAAGTACTCTCAGGGCCGTATAATGTCTACAGATGTATGTCGTTCCTGCGTTGGTCGGACACACAGGTAGTATTTGAAATAGGTACTCAGCGTGTGCATGACACGCTCTGCAACTATCACTGGGAACTTCTTGAAATAAAATGCAGGCACGGTATGCTAAGGAGGAGATGACACCGTCCTGGCATGCGAAAATAAAGCCCTCTGTACCTGAATTGAGCCCTGATGATTTGAGGAAAGCAAAATATTGCTTCTTCGACAAGGACTGTTTTTCTACATTTATGTGAAAGTTTCCGTGCATATGCTTGTCGAGTAGCTCATGGCGAAATTTTTCAACCTCTGCTTTCTTTACTTCGGCTTTCAGACGTAAAGAATCTAGATGGAGTAATGCACTTTCCTCACTTCTGATGTTGAAATTCAGGCCAAGGGTCTCGGCCGCTTGTTCCGCGGCTTCGTAAAGGAACGCTCCTTTGACAATCAACTCGTGATTCCTGACCATCGTTAGGAGCGGATCTCTGCCATTAGCAACGATGTAAGCTGTACTCAGAACAATTCGGTTATGAAGACACTGGAGATTCAGAAGTCCGCGTACGCCTTGACGGCGTGAAATGTATAATCGCGGAACTGAGGAATTGATATGCAAGCTCTCATGCATATGCATAATCTAACGTGTGGTGACATCAAGGGCCTTAAGCTCGTTCTTCGTCCATCGAACCACCCCAAACGGGTAGAGTAGAACCGGGACGGCAAGCATGTTAGTCGCAGATACCTTGTTCAACGCCGACAGATTGGAAGACCAAATCTGTCTAAGAAGATGCTTGTATCTGCTTCGGAGAGACTCCTTCACTGATGTCACGTCCTGAATGCGGCTTTGAGGCACGCCCAGGTATGTATAGGTCTTTCCAGTATTAATATGTCTGATGACACTTATATCCACGAGCTCAGTGTCCTTGGGTATGCCAGTAATCTTTCCTTTCTTCACATCAATTTTGGCACACTTGTCCAAACCAAAGTCCATTCCAATCTCTCCTGGGTAGTTCTTGACGATATTCATAGCAGATTGAAGTTTGCTTCTACCAGAGGCATAGATCTTCAGGTCATCCATATAAAATACGTGAGTGACCTCATGTTCGCGCTGACTAGTTTCGCCACAGAGGTATCCAGGAGAATTTAGTAGTGCGAGAGACAGAGGCAGAAGTGTGATGCAAAAAAGCGAAGGGCTGATGGTATCAACTTGAAAGACGCCCCTCTGAAAGGTGACGTTGTTCGTTATCAGACGAAGATTTCTAGATGAGATAGTAAATCTAGTTTTCCAAAGAGGCATCAATTTCTCTATGCATCTCACTATGTGTGTATGTACTTGCAGATGGGCTGCAGCGTCTTTACAGATACATCTGTCAATTTGCAGGTTCTCTGGACAGCCTGCTACACCTTTTTCTGAGCCACGTTGTTCGTATATCTCTCGCCATACAGGCTCAATTCGTCGAACAATCCTGTTGTTCAGGACAGCTGTAAAGATCTTACACAGTGTGTTCAAACAAGTTATTGGCCTGTAATTCTCTGGGTGTACAAATTGCCTTTTTTCGGCAGGAGTATAGTGCGTCCTAACACCAGCCACTGCGGAATGGGTGCCTCCGACTTTAAGTATGAGGTGAATATGCGGGCCAAATGCTGGTGTAAAAAAGTAAACTTCTTGCACCTAAATTTCTTGATACAATCTGGTCCAGCAGCGGAAAAGTTCTTTGCGCCTCTGAGTTCTTTGTTCACCTCTTCGGCAGCGACTGATGGACAGTCCTCCTCAGATTTTGTGAGGTTGTCGCAAAACTCCTTGAAGCGGATGATATTGTCAGTATCTTCTTCCATCACCAGTGTTTTCGGGATTTTACATACCTCTTTCCAAAAAGTCTCTACCTCCTTGGGCTTGGGTGGATTTTTCACAGAAACACGGAGATCGCTGAAGAGGCGCGATGGGTCGGCGAGAAACTGTTGATTCTTCCTGATCCATCTCACCCTCTTCTGCATTATGCTCCTTGCGTCAGATAACCGCCGTATTTTGTCAACAATATGCTGCTTGATTGTCAGCAGCTTTGACTTATTTAGTGATAGATAGATAAACGTTTATTTTTCAGCCTGCTGGCCTTGAAAAATTGACTTGCTTACACATCCATTTTTCACAGAATTTTCTTGAAACTAACCCTTAAAAACTAACATCCATCCATTCCTCATATCTAAGCCGCACGCTCTTATCGCCTTGCCTTTCTCGCTTCGCCTCGCTCGCATGTCCCTACTTTTTCGCATTGCCTCGCTTGCCAACCTCTGTTTTCGCTCTAATACCTACTAGATATCCACTATTTACAATATTTACATGCTACTTATATCTACTTTCTCTCCTATTTACAATCTCTCCGTCTCCATTCCTCTTCCTTCTTCCTTCTCTTCATCTCCAACTTACCCAACACTCCCTTCACCCATGCTACTGCCCTTTTTCCCCCCTTTTCATGCAACAATACCCTTTCCGTAAACGGTCTATCAGATCTTATGTAGTCAATCACACATTGAACAAGGGACGCATTCTCTCTTGCCCATCCAGTTTTCTTGTTCAGTTGATGCAAGCGTCTTTTAGTCTTTTGATCCATCGTCAGTTTTAGCCTTCGATTTGAATCAGCCAAAACTCTCGCAGCACCATAAACTGAGCAATTGATGGTCCAGCGGACGGACTCTTGCGAGATATCTCCACAAAAGGAGGCATCCATTTCAGCCAGATCTTGGGGCTTAAGAGGAACTTGCATGTTGATGTTCCTCCTTGTACTGAAATTGCAATCATCTTTCAGAAGGTGCCTGCTTTCTGCGATTGGTTTTAGTGTCACTTCATCTTCGTATGCAGCTTGATCAAGCAGCCGTTGGGAAAGCGCTCCGCGTACATATCCATTTTTCCGGAGGGAGTCGGCTTGATTTGACAAAGACTAATGCGAAACGTGCTGAAGCTCTGGGTGTTTCTGGCACCACAGAGTGTGCATACGCGCTGGCATCGCAGCAGTCTAGCACGTCATTCTTAAGTTGATCCGTCCACTCAATGTGGTCGTTTCGCCTGTTCGTCGTCGTGTTTCCATCTAAATTATTTTCAGCGCCCCGAACTCTAGCATGATCGGCACCGTTTTCCGACACATTGTCGGGTGCTCTGCGCGTTCGATCGTTTTGAACCGCATCTACAACATTTTGGTGTTTCGGTTGTTTCATTGTTGTTCCCACGAGCAGCTAGGGAAAGGCTCTGTGCATCCTTGTAGAGCCCCGCGTGCAAGGATAAGGCTGATACTCGGAGATGTCGCCCGGTATCCCAGAGTCACCGTTAAAGACACCTCACCCAGGTGCCATGCAGCTTTCGGCACGGTTCTTACGCCTTCGCTTAGGGGTTATTCCTTCGGGACCATCCCTGGACAATTTTCCGCGACTGTTTATTAATTATTATAACCATATTCAGCAGAAACCCTTGGTACAGGGATATATATATATATATATATATATATATAATTGAAAAAAAAGTTAAACAACCAACGAAGCGACCCAAGGATGACAGCTTTCTGCATCCATCTTGCAAGTGCCTTGGCATATTTTTGGCACGCGGGTATGGCTTTAAGGTTACGAACCCGTGATAATTTAGCACCTCCGAGAGCACCTATCACTAGGACAATTACTCGTACCGTCCTGGCATGCGAAAATAAAGCCCTCTGTACCTGAATTGAGCCCTGATGATTTGAGGAAAGCAAAAGTTTGCTCCTTCGACAAGGACTGTTTCTCTACATTTCTGTGAAAGTTTATGTATATATATATATATATATATATATATATATATATATATATATCTTTTAGTACTCGATCATATTTTAAAAATCGGTTTTTTATGGTAAAACTTTCCTGACCAGCATAACGCAAAGTTGGTGCAAGAATATAGAAGATTCCTTGGTTAGAGAGGAATCGATTGACCTCTCATATTAATACATTTTATAAATAGACACAAAGTGGAAACACTCGAATTCGAATTCACAGCTAGTTTCATTGATTCATTTGGCCCTAAAATGAATTGGTTAAACCATGAAGTTTGAAGTGACATTCACGAAATAATCTATATGTATATGTATATTCAGTGAATTGGAGTATTTCCTCACTGTGACCGTATGACCAAATTGTTTTTATTCGTCAATAGTAACTACTTTATTAACAAAATAATATCATATAGAGTATTGTGAAATTATTATTTCTTTTGAAACATTTGGTTGAGTATTAATAAAATATTTTTGCAAAATTACTACTATTATTTATTTTCTGCTCTTTGGCTTTTTCTTCAAATAACTTGAATCCTGTTGTGCATCGCGTCCGTGAAAGTTAAACTAGAGTTACTATCTTTTTCGTGCATTAAAACGTATTCTACATTTTTCGAATTGAACTATAACTTTGATTCATATACATATGTAATTAGTGATGAATATCATCACAATTGTAATCAATAATGTATACTATGAATGCTAATGTAATAATTTCTAATTTTAGGAACTTTGTTTCTAATTTAGATTTTTAATTCCACGAAAAATATTTCAAAAAAATTACATAATTCTAACAAATGTTCGCACTACAACATTGAATTTTTGGCGTATTTCCTTAACAGGGTTTAATAATTTTTCAAAACAATGGTTGACGGGAGAATTGCATTCACTCTGCTGTTTGGTTACAATCAAGCTGTGGAACATCTAATACTGCTGCTGCTTTTTACAAAATTTTAACCGTTTATGGAACAGTATGCGAGAAATAGTTATTTTACAAGAACAGACCTTGGAGAACATATCTGTCTTTTTTTGCACGTAATATTATAAAAATTTATTGAGAATTGATCGATCCTTATGGATGCGAGAAAGAAGCTGCGTTGGGTGGGAAAATATCGTTCCTCAATTTAGATACGAAGATTGAACAGAAAACTTCAGAATGTCTCAACAGACATTTGAGTATATTTGCAGTGCATTAGGAAAAAACTTGCAGCCAAAGTTTAAGCCAGTAATGTCAAGAGAACCCATAAGCGTGAACTTATTTTCATTTTTTTTCGGAGTATATTATTATTTCAATATATTTACCTTGTATTGTAAATTCATTATCTGTCATTATCGCAGCGAGTAGGAGATCGTGTCATCACTTCCAAGATTCACTGAATGATCAATACTTTAAAAATATATAAGGAATATTTACAAATTGTAATTCTCAAATATTATACGTAAAAAATAATTTATAGTATATGGTATAGTATGTATAAGCAGTATAAATGTACCTTGTATTGCTATTCGATTATTTCATTAGGAGCAACTCGCAGATCTCAGCATCACTGTTCACTCTTTTCAAACACTTGTCGTATACCTGACGTATACTTTCTCCATGAAATTTCCTTCTTAACGAAGGTCCTATAAATTATACTGTAATATTAGGTATTTCGATACTTATTTCGGAACATTATCTCGTACATAAACGATATTTCTTTACAGAAAATTTCCTAATTAACGTAAGCCTGAAAATATATTGAATAAACAATTTACGGGAATTTTACACATGTAAATATTTCATTATTTTACATGTTTAGTATTTTTTTTTTCAATCAAGCAAATCCGAACTATTCCAGTCCAATGCAAGACAAATACCTAACGTGCCTCGACTAACAAGGCTTCACAAAACATAAAAAATTATCAGCAATAGAAGAGTCCTTCAATGTGTATCTCAACTCTGGTGAAATTTCGGTGGAGGTAGCATTTGACGATAGAGCAAGATGTAGCAGAGTTATTTTCCCTGAAACATCAACTGAACAAGACACAGAACGTGAAATACAAGCTGGAATTCCAATCGGTGCTATGAAGGGTGTAAAGAAAATCAGAAATGTTTTAGTAAAAATCGTTTCTAAACTACCGTTAGAAAAATGCTACGTTAGAACGGAATGGACGACTGCTAGACGGACGGACGACTGTGCACGTCGTTGGTCAGAAGGACAACTGTGCACGTGCCATCTGTGCACGGGCAGAGTTGTCACTTGGAAATCTGTGCACGTGCACAGTTGTCCAAGTGACAACTGTGCACGTCTAAATTTCGACGTGCACAGTTGTCCAAGTACCATCTGTGCACGTGCACAGTTGTCCAAATGACAACTGTGCACGTCGAAATTTAGATGTGCACATATGAAATCCTGTGCACTTCAGCGTGCACAGATGTCACTTTCTCACTGTGCACGTGCACAGATGTCACTTGCCCAACTGTGCACGTGTACAGATGTCACTTGCCCAACTGTGCACGTGCACAGATGTACCTTGCCCAACTGTGCACGTGCACAGATGTCTCTTGCCCAACTGTGCACGTGCACAGATGTCTCTTGCCCAACTGTGCACGTGCACAGATGTCACTTGCCTAACTGTGCACGTTTATGTCCTCACGTAAGGGTTTCTACGAGGGTGATCCTTTGTATCTACGTATAAGTAATTTTCAATATTTAAAAGTATTCAATCCTGGTGGAATGGAGCGTATTAACTTTCTTAAAGTTAGTTTAAAAATATTTCAGATATTATTTTGATGAAATTATTCCTTTCAAATTATTGAAGATATGTGAAAATCTCTTTTCGTTCGACCCCCTTAAAAACGCGTCATTGCATGCACGTGAAGCAGACGTGATGTGGCCACTTCCAGCCCAGTGACGTTCTAACATGCGCACTCCGCCGCCGGGCTGACATGAAACTTTACGCCCGCTACATGAAACTTTACGCCCGCTATATAAAACTTTAGGACCGCTACACATACAAATACAGTACAGTGTGTGTCAAGGGTGTACGGCTATTTTGACTCGTCAAAATAGCCTTCTTTACGCCCTCGATACACAATGTACTATTTTGAATTTAATTTTCAATAATTTCATCTCATCAAGCTTCTTTGAGTCTTCCGGTGGGTATAGAGACATCTGATGTCCTTTGAACGTCCTAATGACCACTAGCTACCGTGCCTACTTGGTAGGTATTTATTTTTTTCTAGTAACTTATCTGTCTTTGATTTGAACAAATCGTTTATTTCTTTTATGCCTTTTTTATGATTTGACAAAAAATAAACTGTTAAATAAAATATTTTTTACGAGTGTCTTACTGTTGTTTATGTGGCGATGTATAATGACGGGTTACACATTTGTCTTGGTCATTGGTTAGAGAAATCTCAAGGTTCATTTATTTGGATGGTTCGCATGTTTTTCTTCAAATTTTCTTGGTCTCGCCCGCCAGTTTTATTCAAACACAAAAAAGTAAGCAGGTATTTTTCTCATTTTAAAATCAATTGATTTTTAGAGGTTTTTCGAGGCCTATAAATGTTCACGTGTATTTCCTCTGGAAAAAGGCCTTTTTGAAAATTTGAGATAGAATCGTTAATATTAAATTATCTTGCTGCACCTTGCACGATTTTCTTGAAAATTTTCTGCTAAATACTTTATGAGTGGAAAAATGAAGTATTATGTCCCACAAGAAAAAAAGTTCCCTTCCTCAAGCATGGGTCAGAAATAGTGCAGAATTGTTTGAAGTTCGACGGATTTCAGAGTTCAACTTGCATAAAAACAACTACAGAACCTTAAAAATTCTCTCTCTTTATCGTATCTCATAAACTGGCCTAGTTTTAAGTGCTTTTTCGTACGAAAATTCATAATTGGTTCCGAATATAGAAACTGTACGTATCACTCCAAAGGTAAGATTCATAAATCTATTAAAATTTGTTAAATTGATATTTCCTAGTTGAATAATAATATTTTGCAGCCCAAAATTCAACTGTTAAACGATAAACTTTCCAAGACTATAGCCAGAAAGCGTTCAATTCTAAAGAACAAATGGGAGAAAGAATTCAGACATGCGCTAAAGTTTGAAAATCCCGCGAGCCTCACTTTCGACGAATTCATAGAATTTAAGGAATTCATAGTGAATTCGATGAATGCATTAAAATCGTTGAATTCTCTGAATTCCCTGAATGCCTTGCTTTCTCTAAATCCCTTGAATTCCTTGAATTCTTCAAATTCTATGATTTCTCTGAATACCTTTAACTCTTTGAATTACTCTGATTCTCCGAATTCCTTGACTTTTTTTAATTCCTTGAATTCTCTGAATTCCTTGAATTCTTTGAATTCCTTGAATTTTCCGAATGCCTTGAATTCTCTGAATTCAAGAAATTCTCTGAATTCCTTGAACTCTCTGAATTACTTAAGTACAACCCTTACGTAAGGACATGGACGTGCACAGTTAGGCAAGTGACATCTGTGCACGTGCACAGTTGGGAAAGGGACATCTGTGCACGTGCACAGTTGGACAAGGGACATCTGTGCACGTGCACAGTTGGGCAACTGACATCTGTGCACGTGCACAGTTAGGAAAGTGACATCTGTGCACGCCTAAATTTCAACGTGCACAGTTGTCCAAGTACCATCTGTGCACGTGCACAGTTGTCCAAATCACAACTGGGCTCCTGTGTGTGTAAATAAATGGGCTCCTGTGGTCTTAGACGTGCACAGATGGACGTGCACAGTTGTCCGTCCGGCCTTCGACGTGCACAGTTGGGCACGTGCAAAGTTGCTACGTGCAAAGTTGTCCGTCACCCCGTTAGAACTACAAGCTGTTCTTTCACTGCGACCAAACAATTACAAATAAATTCATGTGATCTTTCATTGGAGGCCTATCTAAAAGTGGTGAACATCAAACAAATATTGGTTGGAAATATGTTGTTTTGAATATGATTATTCTTTCCCTTCGTGCTCCTCAAACGGCGATAAAGCTTTAACAAAGAATACTTCTGAAATGAATCCTCTTGTGAATCTGCACAATTTTTTCCATTGCAATTTTTTTTAAGACCAATATTTTTGAAGTTATTAGTTATTTACCGGGTACTCAATGTAAATTTACTGTTTGATTTTAGAGAAAATTGCAAAAGGTGAAATTGTCTATCCAAAGTTCAAATGAATATATATTCTGATTTGTCTCAAATTTATACAGTAATATATCTATCTTCCTAATTAAAATCCTGAAAAAGTATAATTAATTTTTATGTAGATTAACGAACGATTATATATTTTCGTCTGTTGATTTTTTTAAATGTGTTCAGAAGCTTTAAACGTCTTTACAAATTCTGAAATATTTTCAATTAACGTTCTTCAAGCAATAAATTATTTGCAATTGACCCCTGTTTTCAAAAACCAAGTTTAAAATCTACATGCGTCAGAAAAAAATTTTAATTAGTATCGGAAATCATAAATCATAATAAATTTTAGAAAAACTGTTTATATGTATGTCTGATTTCCTTAGCTTCTCAAACTTTTTTCTAATGTCTTTTTACTAGTAGAAAAGCCTCAACTGCCTCATGAGATTACTGCGTCATTCTTGTATATTCTAAGATTGAATAAAAGAGCTGTAAAAACGTAGAGACGTTTGAAACCTCTGAATACATTTGAAAAAATGGACATAAATGAAAATACAAAACCATGGAAATAAGAATTTGTTAAAGCAAATTTTAATTAACACGCAAGTTAAAGGCATTCATTAATCCACACCAGTTCCAATTTCGATTTCTACCGTTTTGTTGTTTTGACCTAAACTAATGTGTGTGTATATATATAGCCTTGCCTAAAAAAGTATACAACTTAGTGCCTGTCGCTTTCAGATGTGATGAAAAATGTGATCAAATATGAAATTTGAAACTTCCTTTTCTCAGTATTATACTTAAATACATTTTCATAGTAATTATTCTTTTTTTATTTATTGTATAACATTCAGAAAACATACAGCTTCAAATTAAAACTAAGCTGTAAATGAAAAATGTCCAATTGATTCTCCTATAATTTCAAATTATAACCAAAGATAGTAAATCAATTGAAGGACCAAACTAATACAAAGTATTATCTATATTGTGAATATGATAGATGTTACAAAATAACAGCAATGTTCAAATATAACATCTCTAATATCATTAAGAAACTTGTGAAGTACACAATATTTAAATCAAAACTTACACGGACGTCCTTTTACAATTTTACTAGGCACCATGAAAAACTTAAAATTCTAATTGAACTCTTGATAACTAACAGTCAATGAATATGTCACGTGTTCACTTCAAATACGAATCAAAATCTTCAATGTTTTATTATGCTAGATAATTTCTTAGAAAAGCTTTAAGCTGTTATAAAACTTGAAGAAATATTTTTTAACTTATTCACTGAAGCCCGACTAACTTCTGCGATCCTCAAACTAAACTTGTCATTAATATACTTATGTGCTTTTTCAAAAACAATATTTTTTTAATGAAAGAAAGATAACTTACGTCGTGTGAATTTCCAAATACACAAAAATTCAAATTGGAATAAACAGGAACAAAATACCAAAAATAAATTATTTTGGCCTAGCTTGACGTTAGTAGCAACCAACTACAGGATTAGGCACCAAGTCATTACCAGACATACGATTATTTAAAGTTTTTAAGTTCGCGTCAGTTTGGCATTCAGAAATTGAAGTTTGTGAGACGCTGTCAGACGTTAAAACAGGAACTAAAGCGTTCGAAGTAATACTATTTGTTCCGTCGAGCGTTGCTTTGAATGAATCAAATTTCAGCGATGTATCCTGATATGGCGGGGAAAGTGGATATGCATTCACCAATTTTTTCGAAACATGGATATGCATTCGTACCTCCAATAATTGGCATAGGAGCAGCTTGCTCTAGAGTAGAATCTGCGTTCAAGAATTCATCGCCAGTTGTAGTGGAAACAGGTTGCCCTAATGATGAGATGGGCGGACAATAATTATTAAAATTGTGCGACTAATAAGACATCGCGTTTGGGATGACTGGCGGTGCAAAAATTTCAGTTGTATTGTTTCGAATACATTGGTGTTGGAAAGGGGGTCGAATTTGCACTTGCACTTGAATTTGATTCAAGATGTGAACTTTATGAAATCATTACTTTTCTTTTTATAATTATAATATTCATCACTAATCGCATATAAACGGATTAAATTTATACTTGGAAAATGTGGAATTCGTCTTAGTTCACGAAGAAGATAGCAATTCTAGGTTGACTTTCATGGATGCGATGCAAAACAGGATTCAACTTATTTAAAGAGAAAGAAAAATAGTAGAAAAATAAAACTAGCAGTAACTTTGCAAGAATATTTTATTAATACTCAACTAAATGTTTCGAAAGTCTTTAAATTAATGAAATGATAATTAAGTAAGCGTGGATTCAGGGCAAAGAGGAAAATGAGTTTTCTGACAAGAAAAGAAATGAGGCTTCGTACAATTGATTTATTTGAATCAATTAAAGGAGTTCACACTGGTTGTGAAGCCAAAATTTGTTGAAGACAGCGCAGGTTAAACACATAATATTATTTAGCATAGAGCTGGCGTTCGTTCGACGCGATATCATAAACTTTCTGCAAATTCGACACGAGACGCAGGAAAACCGACATGTCCGCACAAGGCTCGAAGGTAATCTGAGAAAAACGAAGCCGGAAGCAGCCAGTAATGACGTCACAATAATATGTGAATTTACACCAAATAAGTTGAAACTAGATTTAAATTTAAATTCAAGTAGTGTTCTAAACAGAAAGAAATAAGTATTCCACAATACTCTATATGATATTATTTCGTAAATGTCACTTCGAACTTCGTGGTTCAACAAATTTATTTTAAGGATAAATTAGTCAATTAAAATTTGCAAAAATTTCGATCATTTTATTTCAAACACATTCTACACCGTAAATAGTTAGTTAGATCTAAAACGGGCGGGAAGCCCATCAGGCTGCCCTGGCGCTCAAGCTATAAAGCCTATTGTGCCACACTCTCACTTATTCACTCTCAGCATTCGACCCCAGACCTCTTGACGAAGACCAGTATGTCGAGCACTGATCGCGTTTCAATTTCCTCTGTTTCCATAAAATGGACCCCGAAGGTCTGTTGCCTGAGCCTAGCTTACGCTGGGCACTGGCATAATACATGCAGGGATGTTTCGTCATCCCTGCCGCACCTCCTGCACTCAGTCGTGGGGCTAAACCGCATTTTGTGCATATGATAGTTCAAGTGATTGTGCCCTGTCAGAGTCCGTACCACTGTTCTTATGTCTTTCTTGGGTAAACTTAGGATTTCCTTGGCTCAGTCCATCCTATAGGTATACCCCATGATGGATTTCGCCTGACGGCAATCCTCGGTTTCTTCCCAGTATTCCCTGTGTTTTGTTCGGATCCAGTTTTTAAAGGCCATCCCGACACCTAAGACGCTATTCCGGTTAGTACCGGTAGTACCGATAGTACTGGTTCCGGCCCTACGAATTCGCTGGCTGCGCCGCTCTTTGCCACCTGATCCGCCTTTTCGTTGCCTTTGATCCCTATGTGACCAGGGACCCATATGAGAACCACTTTGTTTCTTTCTGCAAGTTGGTTTAATGTCTTTTTGCATTCCCAAATCAGTTCTGATGTTATGTCTGGCTTCCCTATTGCAGTTAGTGTTGCTTGGCTGTCGGAACAGATCATGATCTGTCTGCCAGTAGCGTTTTCATCTATTAGTGTTTCAGCACAGTGAAGGACGGCCAGGACCTTTGCTTGAAAGTGTCTTAGGTCGCCCAAGTGTGATCCCTATCCCTCTCTCACTGTCATAAATTTCTGCTCCTGACCCTCCCTCTCCCCTGGAGCCATCCGTATATCAGATTTCCCCCTGGAGGAGCGGGTTACCATTTTTTTCCCACAGCTCCCTCTTTAGGATACAAGCGCGGAAACGTTGGTGAAGTTGAAGCGTTTTGTTATTTTAAAACGAAGATTCCTACTTCTTCAATTTAGTAAAAAAATATATAATTTAAAACAAAAAGGCTTTAAATTGTTTTCCCCAGGACTTTTAATTTAATTTTGGATGGCGCCAAGCAAAAAAACATTTTGCTGCCCTGGAAAAAAGTTAGCCTGGTCACTGGGTAAATATTATAACATCTAATAATTGAAAATCAACATGAAAAATAACTTTATAAAGCCCTAGCCCGTAATTTCGTTGGAGTGGCGTGAGTACCTAAAAATCTCCACTACAGAAAATAAATCTGAGAGGTCATTGATTAGGTAATACACTAAATTCAACATTCAACAGCAAATAATATATAAATTTATTAGGATCTCAAAACGATTGTGTAATAAATAATCTCATGACTCAAATCGGTGAGAGAGAAAGAGTCAATAATTTGTACACAAAACAAAAATCATATCAAAAGAAATTCGGCCACGTCTGGCTGACACTTTAAAATAAATTTTATAAAAAATTTTAAAGCTAGACACCGAGCAGAGGAGTGAAAGTCCAGAGCGACACTTTCGCCCTGGAGCACCGAACAAACAAATCTTTCTCCGCGTCTACTGGCGCCATTGATAGATCAAATATAAATTTCAAACACGAACTACAAACAAATACATTAAATAATGCCACACACCTTTACCAGACAATGCTGATCAGCGCAGATCCGTACTTGTCAACGGTTGGATACAATGCACCACTTTGTGGCGACAACTCAAAAAAAAAATAAAACGCAAGTAGCGAAAACAACAGTACGACTTCCTCACACGAGGCTCGAACGATCAAAGACAGCGAGTTCACTTCGCTTGACGGTACGCAGCCCGGCCAATTTCTCCCCCCCCCCCCCCTGCGCAGGGGGATGAGATGTGTCTTCTACGCTGGCGTAGTGTCATGGCGAATGGAGGAAGATCTCGTGACCTTAGTACACAAAAGGTGGTGATAGTGGTACTGCGACGAATCCTCGGCGGTGAAATTTGAATCGCACCTGGTTGTACACCTGATGGTTGTACACCTGTACAGGTACATACTTCAGACCAAAAGTAGATTTTTGATGTTGTAAATCCTTTATTTTATGCCAACGTTTCGAAAACTTTGCCGTTTTCCTCTTCAGGACTTAGAATTAAAATTTCGGAGTTCGTCAAATTTTTTCGTCAATTATTATAAAAAATCCTCTTCCTCCTCACATCTCTATAAATATGAAAAAAAATTAGTTTGTCAAAATTATCATTTGAATAGAATAAACGTTCTTTTTTAGGTTAGAAATTTAAATTGAGAAATTTACCTTTTGGAGCTTCATTTTTTGTAGGAAATTTTGTTAAGTTTTAAAAAATTTTAAATTAGTTCAAACAAATACTGAATTTATACGGCTAAAACACATTTTAATAATGTAATTGACTTGGTTGAAGAGTCAAAGACTCTCCAACTTTTTTGCTCCATCTTTGCAAGGAGAAAAATTGAGGAAGATAGTAAGAGAGAAAGAGAATTCTTAACAAGGATAGAAATTAGCAATGACGTATCAACGATTTATAACATAAGGTACTATAGTTTCTATGTAATTCTAATGACATTATTAAAATTTGAAAGAATTCAATTTTAAAAATTATTAAAGCATTATACATTGTTATTGAAATTTAAAATTATTACTATTACTAATTAGTTGAATGTATAACTGTATAATATGATTAAAAAAAAATATAAAAAAATATAAAAAATTTATTACAAAAATTCATCAATTTTTGAGTTTAAATATTTTCTTAAATTAGAGAATCCAAAATTATATTCTATATTGGACTATAATTATTGAGATCTGAAATTATATTCAAACAATTATTGCTATTTTTTTTTTATAAAAAACATTTCTGCTATTAATCTTTTAAATTCATTAGGTTCATGATGTAAAACAATAACATTATCCCAATCAATCAAATGTCCAGTTTCAACCTGATGTTTTGTTATGACTTTATGGTTTTTTGGATTTTGTCTAAAATTATCATGACGTTCTTTTATTCTTATAGCAAGTAATCTGCGCGTTTGACCCACATAACATTTTTCACAATTTAAACATTGAATTTTGTATACTACATCAGTAAATTGCAAATTTTCTAATAAATCTTTTCCTAATTTCATGAATTTATCAAGTTTAGAATCAATTCTAAAATTTGTTTTAATATGAAAATCATTTAAAATTGTTTTAATTTCAAAAGATAACTTACCATGATAAGAAATTGATACTATTGGTCTAAAATTTGAATTTCTTACTATTGTTGTATTATTTTGGTTGGATAAAGAATCTGTAATTGTTTAATTTTATTATTAATATGTGTTTGAACAAATTCTATTGGGCAATTATTTAAGTATAAAGTTTTTTAAATAAATTCTATATTAGAACTGTGAAATGATTTATCTGATAATTTTAAAGCTGTATCAATAAGATTTTTTACTATAGAAATTTTATGTTGTATTGGATGGTTAGAAAGAAAATTTAAATATCTACCAGAATAAGTATTTTTACGAAACCAATCAGTGATGATATTGCCTGAATCAGTTTTTATAACTTTAATATTTAAAAACGAAATAGAATTATTACTTTCAATTTCATGTGTAAATTTAAGCCTTGGATGATAAGAATTAAATTGTTTTAAAACGTAAATTAATTTATCTTTAGGTAATATAATGAACGTATCATCAACATATCTAAAATATGTGTGTAAAGAAAAATTCAGATTTTTTATTACATTTGATTCTAAATCTTGCATAACTAAATCAGCTAATGTTGGAGAGATAGGAGAACCCATAGGTGTTCCAAATATTTGTCTGCAAAAATTGTTATTAAATTTAAAAACTGTTTGTTCCATTAAAAATTTAATTCCCTCTTCAAATTCTTCAATCGGTAATTCTGTATAGTTTTTTATAAGAATCCGTCTACTTAAAATACTATTGATAACTAAATCAGGTGATACATTTGTGAATAATGAAGAAACATCTAATGAAACCATGATATGATCAGATGGAATTGTTTTATCAATTATTTTATTTTCAAATTCAAAAGAATTTTTTACTTGATATTTTGGTACTATTAATGCTTTTTTAAGAATATCATCAAAAATATTAGCCATTTTATAAGTAGGTGAGTTAATTAGTGAAACTACAGGTCGAAGTGGACAATGCTCTTTATGAACTTTAGGTAATTACAGATTCTTTATCCAATCAAAATAATACAACAATAGTAAGAAATTCAAATTTTAAACCAATAGTATCAATTTCTTATCATGGTAAGTTATCTTCTGAAATTAAAAGAATTTTAAATGATTTTCATATTAAAACAAATTTTAGAATTGATTCTAAACTTGAGAAATTCATAAAATTAGGAAAAGATTTATTAGAAAATTTGCAACTTACTGATGTAGTATACAAAATTCAATGTTTTGATTGTGAAAAATGTTATGTGGGTCAAACGAGCAGATTACTTGCTACATGAATAAAAGAACATCATGATAATTTTAGACAAAATCCAAAAAAACCATAAAGTCATAGCAAAACATCAGGTTGAAACTGGACATTTGATTGATTGGGATAATGTTATTGTTTTACATCATGAACCTAATGAATTTAAAAGATTAATAGCAGAAATGTTTTTTATAAAAAAGAATAGCAATAATTGTTTGAATATAATTTCAGATCTTAATAATTATAGTCCAATATAGAATATAATTTTGGATTCTCTAATTTAAGAAAATATTTAAACTCAGAAATTGATGAATTTTTCTGAGAAATTTTTTTTTTTTTTATCATATTATACAGTTATACATTCAACTAATTAGTAATAGTAATAATTTTAAATTTCAATAACAATGTATAATGTTTTAATAATTTTTAAAATTGAATTCTTTCAAATTTTAATAATGTCATTAGAATTACATAGAAACTATAGTACCTTATGTTATGAATCGTTGATACGTCACTGCTAATTTCTGTCCTTGTTAAGAATTCTCTTCCTCTCTTACTATCTTTCTCAATTTTTCTCCTTGCAAAAATGGAGCAAAAAAGTTGGGGAGTCTTTGACTCTTCAACTAAGTCAATTACATTATTAAAATGTGTTTTAACCGTATAAATTCAGTATTTATTTGAACGAATTTAGAATTTTTTTAAATTTAACCAAATTTCCTACAAAAAATGAAGCTCCAAAAGGTATATTTCTCAATTTAAATTTCTAACCGAAAAAAGAACGTTTATTCTATTCAAATGATAATTTTAAAAAACTAATTATTTTTTCATATTTATAGAGATGTGAGGAGGAAGAGGATTTTTTATAATAATTGACGAAAATATTTGACGAACTCCGAAATTTTAATTCTAAGTCCTGAAGAGGAAAACGATAAAGTTTTCGAAACGCTGGCATGAAATAAAGGATTTACAACATTAAAAAATGTACTTTTGGTCTGAAGTATGTCAGTTCCTTTTACCATCTACATGTATTAATTTAAAAAAAATGTTTATACTTCCTTATATTTTTATTGTATTCGCACTGGGCCGTTTTAAAGATGTCCCATTCCGAAGGCAATTTGGTTCTATTTGCCCTATTGCACAACATTCTTGTCTTTCTACGGTGTCTCTCCAGGTGGGTGTTCTACCATTCTGCTCCCTCCCTAGACTTGATAGTGCTTGTAGGGCAATTGTTCTCTCATAATGTTGTCAGAGACCCTCGCAGAAAATCCGCGGCGTGCTCCAACCCATCAATGGTACCATAGCTTGTGGGGAATTTGGCAAGCGTCCCTTCGAGTTCCTCCTAAGATACCACCGGTTTTCCTAGGGTTAATCGGAACACGATGTGTTTGTGTTCCGACAGAGACTCCATATCGGAGACTCTCCAATCCACTACCCTGCTGCTCAGTGCACGTGAACATAAAGTCAAATTTAGAACCTCACTCCTGTTTTTAGTCTGAAATGTGGGAGTATCACCCCGATTTAGAATCTCCAGCTCTGTGCCTGCTATGTATTCAATTGAATCTCTCCCTCTGTCATTGATGTTTGTGCTTCCCCTTACCGTGTGGTGAGAGTTCGCATCCCAACCCAACAGCAGAGGAATGATGTTCTCTTGACAATACCCAATTAGAGCCTCCACCTCTCTGGGAGGCCGGGGTCCCTCGGCATCGCTAGGTAAGTAAGCCGAGGAAACAAATACCTCTAGCCTTGCGCCGTTACTGTCCCGTAGTCTCACCTTCATAACGGTTATATCTCTATAGCAGAATTTAGGCACCAAGATCGCATCCATACCCTTGACGGCTATGCATGCCCTTGGCGTTTTTTCGCGTTGCCCCTTATATATGGAGCAACATGCTGACAAGCCACAAATCCTTTCCCTGTATAACCAGGGTTCTTGGATTAGGGCGAGCTCTGTATGCACCAAAGTCATGCGCCTGGCTAGGACTCTGGTCGCCGGACTCTCGGGGTTACCGGGAATCAATTCGGTCGCTATGCAGTACCTTTCAAACACTCCGTCCCTTTGACTTCCAAGTTCAGACCTTCTTTTAGCATGAACGTTTGGGTTTTCTCGACAATCCAGTCTCGCGACCAGATGTCGGCGGCCTCCACAACGATGGCCCCCGACCTAATGAAGATGTCGTTGAATCTGGGAGCGCGTCCCGCGCGAGGTAACGCCTCAATTCCTTTAGTGATTTCATCCCTCAAACTGTCCAAGTCCTCAACGGTCAGACAGTTATCAGAATAACCCGACGCAACGACAACTCTCACCAGTGCGTTAATGGCCATCTGTGCGAAAGTAAAACCCTATGTTACCAGAGCCTTCTGCCGTTTCAACTCCCTGTTTGGGGAAGTTTCTCCGGAGCCCTCCTTCCTCTTGCCTATAGAATAAGCCTGAGGAGTTGCTCTGGGTAAAGTCTTCGCAGCCATTGCCCCCTGTGAGGAGCCTTAGCTGCTCTTTGTGAGCCGCGCATCACGGTATCTCCTACTTTGTGCTCCACAACGGAAGCTCATCCTTACGGAGAGTTCCATTAGTTGCACTCCGACGGCTTCGGCATTTTTGTCTCCACCATCTTCACTGTTTCGCACCGCCTCTGGTGGGTTGTCCCTAATGGAACCTCCCACTTTTGGCGGTGGTTTGGGAGAGGGACCCAAAGCGGATCCCTCATCGTTCGTGTTTTTTCTTTTTTTTGTTTTGTGTGGTACAATCTTTGTCTCACGAGAAGCTAGGGAAATAAGAAACACCCCCCACAGAGCCCCGATTGTAGGGGTGGGTCTATATACTAAGGGATTCGATCTGGTGTCCCAAAGTCTCCGTTAAGGCACCTCCTTCTAGACCCCTGCCTGTCGGCGATCACATCTTAGCTTAGGAGCATGAGAACTCGCACTCTCGATATTCCAGTGGGCTTTGCCATTACCCTCTGGAAGGACCGCTTCTTAGTTTGAGTCTTACTGACCAGAGTCGGTCAGTTCCCCAGAGTAGCCACACATCGCGATATAGCCCCTCAGGTTCACCTATTTCAGATTTGTGGCCAATGAGCCCGGTAAGCCCTCCCACCAGCTACAAGGTCCCGCGATCCCTGGGGAGGGTTGCACCATAAATACTAGAATTACATATTTTTTAGATAATTGGGGCCCATTCCTTATTTGAATGAAATCTATTCGGAGTGGAAAATTGGCTGATTTCAGTAGTTTTTGTGTAAATTTCTTCAATTCTAACCTGAGCATCTATAAGAAGAACTTTTTACACAAAAACTTGAAATTAGCCAATTTGTCATTCCTATTACAGATGTGATTCAAAACAGAAATACGCCTTAATTTTTCAGAAAATATGTAATTCTAGGATGTATGAAGTAAAATGAGACAAATCAAATTTAAGGTTGTGTCCTGGTTTCAACGCCCTTTAAAATGTAAAAAAATCATTTTTCCGGACATATATTTTTCTCGGAAACGTATCTAAGAAAAAAATGAGATCAGGTAATTAGTCAAATTAATTCTTTTTTCTTGTTTTGAAAACGTTGGTCCCTTGTAGCATAAAAAAACAGAGTAAGAATAGGGAAAGAGTCAGATGTTGGTTTTGGTTGACTCTTTCCTTTCTCTCTCTCTTTTTTTTCCTCTTTGTCATGAAATTTTCTCTAATAAGACGGTAAGGAGATGTTTGAAGATGTTGTTTAGATTTATGATCTCCATACGTTTCAGATAAGTACTACCAAATAAAAAAGGAGCTTGGAAAAAGTAGAAGTGACGGCCAAATAGATTGGCATTTTTATAATATCATGCACAAACTTTCAGGTCCTAGACGTGATGCAAATCAAATTGCAGCTTCTTCAGAAAAATCTCCTGATAAACTTAATCAAGCAATCTGTTCTCATTCATTTTCTTCAAATCGCGTTAAAATAACTGAAAAGCCACGAACTGAACAAGCTTCTAGATTTCCGATAGAGAAAAGAATATCGTTAACTATGGAAAGACCTCCGATTCCAGCGGAATCGACAAATGTTTCAAATCAATCGGCAGATAGTTCAACATCAACAGAAAATAATGTGCTTCTGACCCCACCTCAGTCTGTTGTGCCATAAGCCAAGGCACCATGTGAAAATTTAGATGACACGGTCTACTGATTGGAATTGGAATCTGGATAGAAGAAGGCGAATCTCCTGTCGCGAATGCAATGCTTGAAACTACGTCTTTATTGATGTCCTCTGGAAAAGAAGAAACTGAAAAGAAGGATGATCAACCGAAAATGTCGAAACGCCAGAAAATACAGAAAGGGAAAGATTAGTTGATAGAAACCTTGTTTAAGCAACAATTGGCAAAAACTGATGCATTGATGACCAAACAGGATGAACTGCAAACCAAGACAGTGAATGATATTCCAAAAATATTGCAGTAGAATACTCTTCCTCTAGTTCAAGCATTTACAATTGCTCAAAATGCCTCTTGTTCGACCCCCTTTCCAACAACAACTATTACGTCGTAACAATTTATTTTATTTTTCATATTTTTATTAAATTCTGTCTTTTTTGTGAATTGCGCTTTTCTATAAATATGTCATTCTTCATATTCAGATAAAGGCTCTTCGAACACAGCTATTAGGCAGATTTCTTCGGGAATTTTTACTTTCTACTTTTATGAATTTATGTTATCCTCAGTTCTTTGGGTCCGGCAAATCAATAATAACTTCCAAAATATTGGTCTTAAGAAAATTGCAATGGATAGAAATTGTGCAGATTCACAAGAGGATTGATTTCAGAAGTATTCTCTGTTAATGCTTTATTGCCGTTTGAGGAGCACGAAGGAAAAGAATAATCATATTGAAAAAAACATATTTCCGATTAATATTTATTTCATTTTCAACACTTTCAAATAGGCCTCAAATAAAAGATTACCTTAATTCATGTTTGGCTGCTTTTTACTGTCATTTTTAAACTGTAGAGAGTTAGACTTAGTTTCTTTTCTTTTTGTTAATTGATTCATTATCGGAAAGGGCTGCACCTGAAAATAAAACTGTAAGCTCTGCGCGTAGCTCGAAGGTCAGCGCCGAGCAGGTAGAATGGAACCTTTTCGCACGACTTTATAGGCAATGGATTAAGGAATTTGTTTTGACCTTTATAATTGGTGTTCTTCTTAACAGTTTGAGTGAGTTCAATTTAAGCCTTCGTCATGAGAGGTTCCATTTGAGTGTGAACGAGTAACGTGTTTTCCATTTTGAGTGTGAACGAGTAACGTGTTTTGGATTCGGTGTGCACAAGTATCGTGTCTTGGATTAAGTGTGAACGAGTCTCGTGCTGGATTGGTTGTGAAGGAGTCTAGTCTTGGATTCTGGCTGTTTTGTCAATTGTACGGACTAAAGTGTGACGGACCGGTAGCATTCCTTATAGTTATGCATACTCTTATAAGGTCTGTAATTTCTGATTCATCTTGTGAAAACTATTTGATTCTCGGCTTTTTCCTCCACTCTTCAAGTGGAGGTTTTTTATGCCAAATAATAAACTCTTTCCTTTACAAATAAAATTTGCCTGTTGTTATTTGAACCCCAATACACTCCACTAGCAGTTAAGTGGCTGACCAATGCTCAAACAATTCATTTGTAATTGTTCGGCCGATGTAAAAGAACAGTTTGTAGTTCTAACGTAACATTTTTCCAAGCGGTGGTTTAGAAAAGATTTCTGCTAAAACATTTCTGATTTTCTTTCCATCCTCCATAGAACAGATTGCAATTTCAGCTTGTATTTCACGTTCTGTGTCTTCTTCAGTTGATGTATCAGGGAAAATAACTCTGCCACGTCTTGCTCTATCATCCCACTTTTTATAGTATTTCCTCTGACGATGCTCGACGATGTTGTGTAAGACACAGCAGGCGCTTACCATATAGGGACGAATGTGTAGTAGCAAGCAACTCTTGTAGATATTCTTCGACATGTACCTTTCAGCCGTCCAAACCCTATCTCAAAAAAACTTGACCATAGTTGAGATACGCATTGAAGGACTCTTCTACTGCTCATAATTCTTGTTGTTCTGTAAAGCCCTTTATTAGCCATGGAAGTAGCGGATACGCTGGGTCCCCCATGACCAAATATGGAATACTAACACCGTTGATCAATCTTCTTGCCTGATGGAAAATGAAGAAAAAGTATATGTAAATAATATTTAAACTCCTGTATTATCAATAGATGGCGTGGTTCAATTATTCAAAAAGTAGAAATATGTCTTTACCTGACAGATTAGTTGTTCATAGTGTATGAACAATGCTGACTGCTTGAGAACGTTTGCGTCATTGTCACAGCCCGGTGACTCTATATTTATATTTCTGAACGTGTAAACTCTACCAGATCCTATGAACATGAATGACAAGACCCTGCAATACGTATGGTGTTATAGGAATATGTAATCCATCGACAGCCTCAATGAAACATGGCATTCCCGTTTTTTTCAATTCCTCTGAGATAAGCTGACATTCTTCTTCATTCGGCATTCTAATCTAGATTGGCATCAAAACTTCATTTATTTATTTTGTTACGCGATGAACATATTTCCATACAGTAGCTTTATGGACACCAAATAGATGACCAACAACCCTGAATGCACAGCTACTGGCTTAAACTTTAGCTGCAAGTTTTTTTCTAATGCACTGCAAATATACTCAAATGTCTGTTGAGACATTCTAAAGTTTTCTATCCAATCTTCGTATTTAAATTGAGGAACGATATTTTCCCACTCAACGCAGGTTCTTTCTCGCATCCATGAGGATCGATCAATTCTCGATAAATTTTCATGATATTACATGAAAAGAAAGACAGATATGTTCTCCAAGATCTGTTCTTGTAAAATAACTATTTCTCGCATAATGTTCCATAAACGGTTTAAATTTTGTAAAAACCAGCAGCAGTATTGAATGTTCCACAACTTGATTGTAACTAAACAGCAGAGTGAATGCAATTTTCCCGTCAACCATTGTTTTGAAAAATTATTAAACCCTGTAAAGGAAATACACCGAAAATGTAATGTTGTAGTGCGAACATTTGTTAGAATTATATAATTTTTCAGAATTATATATTCATCACTAATTACATATATATGAATCAAAGTTATAGTTCAATTGGAAAAATGTAGAATTTCTTTTAATGCACGAAAAAGATAGTAACTCTAGGTTAGCTTTCACGGACTCAACTAAATCTTTCAAAAGAAATAATAATTTCACAATACTCTAAATCATATTATTTTGGTAATAAAGTAGTTACTCTTGCCGAATAAAATTAATTTGGTCATACGGTCACAGTGAGGAAATATTCCAATTCACTGTATGTATGTATGTATATTTGAACTCTCCCTTTTACGGGTTTGAGGGCCTCCGCTCCCTGTACATATGTTTACATTTCATCCTTATTCTAACTTAACCGCTACTTATTTTATAATGCATCGCCTTCCATAATAACAATAATCTTATTACTACTCTTCTTAAACTACAGACAATGAGCGATCTTCCCGGGCTTCCGTTTTCTCTTACCATCAAATTCATTTAGACCGATTTGAAAATTCAAAATTTTAACTCGTTAGTTTCCGTTAAACAGGATTACCCGTTTGGCTCTGCCCTGATCCCTTGCTTTCTCTCATTTCTTCCAGTTTTTTCATCCACATCACTCCCTGCCCATTACCATCCAAGATTCATCTCACATATTCATCCACACTCAACTGTCCATCTTCCTCTCCTGTACACCTCTCTAAAACTTGTGCCCATGACTTTTGCAAATATTCTGGTTCCGTCAACTCTTTGACCATCATATACCATCTATTGTACCTAGAATCCATGATCTTTCTGCATCTCTCTTCTCCTTGTCTTACTAATAGCTCTAATTCTATGTTCTGCCAATCCAGAACCCCTTCCTGTATATCACAAACACTCCTCATTTTTTTCCTTTCTCCCTCCCAATTTTGAATTTCCCAAATTGCCTCTCGTCTCCTTGTTCCGAACTTCGTCCAAGCATACTTGTGCTATTCTGCTCCCCTCTCCCCTTTTCAGCTTCTCCTCAAACCTCCAGGCTCTCTTAATTTGTCTAGTTACCATTTTTTCCCTTCCTACTTCTTCCCTTATCATGTATCCTGGACAACTCCAACTAACCCCCATTACCCACCTCAGAAATCTCTCATGTATGCTTTCCACTTTCCTATGTTCCTTCTATCCCCAAACCTCCACTCCGTAACACAACACCGCCCAAACCAACGCATCAAACAACAAAACCCTCATTCTCCAATCGTCCTTGAACCTTCTTTTTCCTATACCCCATACTTGGCCCATTACTTTACTCGCACTTTTGATTCTTTTCCTCACCTGCAAATCGTTTTCCCCTCCTGACTCAAACCAAAAACCTAGGTAACAGAACTCCTCCACAATTTCCACTGTTTGTCCGTTCATCTTCCAAACGTAACCTATTTTGGTCTTTCTATTTCTGAAGCACATCACCTTGGTCTTCCCTACGTTCACCGTCAGTTCTTTTGTTCCCACGTACTATTAGGTTCATTCCCTTCTCATCGTCTGCTATTAGAACTACGTCGTCCGCGTATGCTAGTGAGTTTAGTTTGCTATTACCCAGGATCGTCCCGCCTTTCCCTTTCTCCTTTAGCTTCTCCTCCAGGTCTGCCAGCAGCAAATTAAAAAGTAGTGGACTTAACGGGCACCCTTGCCTTAGACCTCTTCCTGTCCAGAAAACCTCCCCTTTTTCCCCGCATATCTTCACCCTAATCCTGGTTTCAGTAAAAATTTCCTTTAGCCTCTCCACCAGCCCTTCTTCTATTCCCCTCTCTTTCATTGCCTGCCATAGCACTTTTCTATTCACTGAGTCAAAAGCTGCTTTGAAATCTACAAACAAAGCGACTAATTTCCCTCTTTTTCTCCCTAAGTTTCTGTTAACCAAGTAGTTGAGTACGTAAATGTTGTCTATTGTCCCCTTCCCTTTTCTAAATCCCGTCTGGTTGTGTGGGATACTTTGCTTCTCTTCTATCTGATTCTCTAACCTTTTTCTTAGAATTTCTGTGTATATTTTATAGCCCACTTTCATGAGAGTGATCCCTCTGTTTAACCAATTCATTTCAGGGCCAAATGAATCAATGAAACTAGCTGTGAATTTGAATTCGAGTGTTTCCACCTTGTTTATATTTATAAAATGTATTAATAAGATAGGTCAATCGATTCCTCTGTAGCCACGGAATGTTCTATATTCTTGCATCAACTTTGTATTATGCTGATCAGAAAAGTTTCGGCATTAAAAAACCGATTTTTAAAATATTATTGAGTACTAAAGGAGTTATCGTCTTTACAAAAAAGTGTGATATCCACACACACATACATCCGGACAATTGCTTGGAACATTGTATCAAACATTTTCAAATTAGGGAAGGTTTGATTCAATGAATTTAAATTTTTCTGGAAACGTTACCATTACAAAGCTTCCTCCATGAGGAAGCAAAAATTGCAAAAATTTCAATAATCGTCTTTCAAACTTTCAAAAACCTTAAAAATGGTTAAACTACAATATTTTAAAAATCATGAATCGATGTCAAACGTCACTACGCCTCTTCTTCTCTAAATCACACCTAACCTAACAACAAGAATACAAAATCAGGGATTTTTATCCTTCTTTGTGTAATTTTCCATTAACTTCATTTTTTTAACTTTTATTCTGTGAAGAATAACAAACGATTCACTGCAATGAATAACGTAAATAACATCAGACACATTGAGATGGTTTTTAATTAATTTGAAAATAGCGTAAAAGAAGAGTAATGTTTCTTAATTGAAGGGACGGATCGAAGAATGGGATGTGCGCTCGAGCGCTGAAGAAACAATTGCCGTTACTGCAAAGGTTGTGTATGAAAAATGTTGAAAATTTTACAAACTTACCTCAAAGATATCTTGTGATATACAAAACGAAATAATATGCTGCTTGCGCAGATTTATTCGTTAATCCCTACAGAACCACATTTTCTCTGGAAGTTCTCTAAAAGTCAACGATTTGTACCTTTTTTTTTAACGTAAACACGGGCGAACGTGACAATTATGCACTTACCGATTATTCATTTCCACAAAGAAGAAGCCTTAATAGCTTAAACTCACGTATTGAAATAACCGATAATTTTCAACTATTAAGCGCAAAATATTCAAGGCTATTTACTAATAATACAATTTATAGCCAAGCGGCTCCACGTGCGATATGAGAGTCACTATCGAAACGCTTAAGCGTCGCCGCGAATTGGGGCCACTTTCGTATTCAAGCCAGCTTACTTTATGCGCGCTTAATTTACGCCCTCCGGTGTAAGCAGGTTCACTGGTTAGTATATGAGGGCAGAAAGAATCATAAGTCTCAGCGTAATGCGTGTATATATATATATATATATATATATATATATATATCCCTGTACCAAGGGTTTCTGCTGAATATGGTTATAATAATTAATAAGCAATCGGGGACAATTGTCCAGGGATGGTCCCGAAGGAATAACCTCTAAGCGAAGGCATGAGAACCGTGTCGAAAGCTGAATGGCAGCTGGGTGAGGTATCTTTAACGGTGATTCTAAGATACCGGGCGACCTCTGAGGGTATCAGCCACATCCTTGCACGCGGGGCTCTACAAGGATTGACAAACCCTTTCCCTAGCTGCTCGTGGGAACAACAATGAAACCAACAAACCACCAAAATGTTGTAGATGCGTTTCAAAACGATCGTACGCGCAGAGCACCCGACAATGTGTCGGCAAACAATGCCGATCATCCTAGAGTTCGGGGTGCTGAAAATAATTTACGTGGAAACACGACGACGAACAGGCGAAACGCCCACATTGAGTGGACGGATCAACTTAAGAATGACGTGCTAGACTGCTGCGATGCCAGCGCGTATGCTCACTCTGTGGTGCCAGAAACACCCAGAGCTTCAGCACGTTTCGCATCAGTCTTTGTCAAATCAAGCCGACTACTTCCGGAAAAATGGATATATACGCGGAGCGCTTCCCCAACCGCTGATTGATCAAGCTTCATACGAAGATGAAGCGACACTAAGACCAACCGCAGAAAGCAGGCACCTTCTAAAAGATTATTGCAATTTCAGTACAAGGAGGAACATCAACATGCAAGTTCCTCTTAAGCCCCAAGATCTGGCTGAAATGGATGCCTCCTTTTGTGGAGATATCTCGCAAGAGTCCGACCTCTGGACCATCAATTGCTCAGTTTATGGTGCTGCGAGAGTTTTGGCTGATGGTGCTGAATACGAATATGATACTTATTCTTTTCTAAAGTTGAGGCTACATAGGCAAATTCGATTTTTAAAGCAAAAATGTGATAAAAATGATTTTGTAATTTTCGCCGTTCAAATCGCTACAACTATGCGTGCAATGAATATTTCTTTACGAAATTTTAACGACATACTCTTGAACTATTTCCGAAAGCAACAAATATTGTTCGAAATTTCCAAAGCATTTTCCGTTCATGCGGGAAATTTCGGAAAATTTTTTTTCGTTTTTTCGACTTTATACTTTCGATTGAAAAAGTTGAGTGAGGAAGTTTCGAATTGTTGATTTCTGTATATATACTAATGAAATATATAGTTCTAAGAAGTTTTTGGGAAAGTTTCAGCTCATTATGTGCATTAGAAAAAAAGATATAGTGATTTGAACATGAGCGCTGGCTCCGCGCGGCCGCCGCGCGGTCAGCGGTTGAATTTGTGCTTAGCTTTGGTGAGCCTATTATCCTCGACCTATGCAATTGATTATTTATTTTATATTTAATGACACAAGAAAGGTACAATTTTCATAATACTATCGACATTTATCATTTCCTATCTATTTATTCAATACAGTAATAATATGGTAACAATAAAGTTTTAAAAATACATTCTGCATGTTTAAGCCACAATACAATTTCAACGCCGCGCGGATTCAGCGCTCATGTTCAAATTGCTATATCTTTTTTTCTAATGCATTTGGCCCACATATTCACCTCATATTTAAAGTCGGAGACGCCCATTCCGCAGTTGCCGGTGTTAGGACGCACTATAGTCCTGCCGAAAAAAGGCAATTTGTCCAACCCAGAAAATTACAGCCCAATAACTTGTTTGAACACACTGTATAAGATCTTTACAGCTGTCCTGAACAACAGAATTGTTCGACGAACAGATGTGTCTGTAAAGACGCTGCAGCCCATCAGTGCGTACTGTCAATGGCCTCGATTGACTACCGGAGGAAAGCTTTCGATTCAACCTCTCATAGACTTATCATCTCTCTGTGAGAACGCTTGAAGGTACATCCACACATAGTTAGATGCATAGAGAGATTGATGCCTCGTTGGAAAACTATATTTACTATCTCATCTAGAAATTATTGTTTGATAACGAACAACGTCACCTTCCAGAGGGGCGTCTTTCAAGGGGATAGTATGAGCCCTTTGCTTTTTTGCATCACACTTCTGCCTCTACCTCTCGCACGACGAAATTCTCCTGCATACCTCTGTGGCGACACTAATCAGCGCGAGCATAATGTCACTCATGTATTTTATATGGATGACCTGAAGATCTATGCCTCTGGTAAAAGCAAACTTCAATCTGCTATGAATATCGACAAGAACTACCGAGGGGTAAACCACTCTGAAATCATGATGTTTTGAAATCAAAAATCTGTAGACCGTGTTAAAATAAGCATAGCTTAATTCTGCTCAACGTAGTGTAACAGTCGACAGAATTTTTTTTTATGAATAACAAAAGCTTCTTCTAGCACGAAATGAAATGATTCGCATACGAATCAAATCGTTCGAAATCAACGGCAAAGGAAAAAAATCACAACTGTAGCCCTACGCAACGCGCCGCTAAGAGAACTAACGATGGAATAAGCGTCGAATAAGGAAATTGGCATTCTATCGTTTACTACAACGTGTGAATTTCTCCGAGTCTTGCTCTTCGTGACGAGTCGGCTAAGCTCGGAACACGTCGGGCCTGTGTACGAACCGTTTGACACACGGAATTAAAAGGATTAGATTGGGGATCGCTCAAATATTACGTAACATTTTAAGGGGGGGGGGGGGGTCGTGACGTTCTGTTATGTGGGCCACGGGCGGGGGGGCGGTATTTTTAACTCGAGTACGTCACATTTGTAATTTTTCTCTGAAAAATAACTGACAAAAATTTAAGATCTATTAATGTAAAATTTTAATATAACATTTTCCGTCAAAATAAATAATTTTCAATCAAGGAAAAGGGAATTTTCAAAAAAATAGATAAATTTTCAAACAAACTGATGAGTCTTTGATGAAAAAATATTTATCAACACAAAATGCAATAGTTGATGTTTCCATAAAAAAATATTTTCATTAGAAAAAAAAACGGCTAAACTAAAAAATACGAATTTTCGACATGAGAGTTGAATTTTTAACCAAAAAAGATTGTTCAATCAACAAAGAAAAAAATCAAAACAACTGAATTAACTAGAAAAAGAGGTTTTAATCAAATAATTGAATATTCAACTAAGAAAGATCAATTTTATAACAAAAATGGAATTGTTGAATTTTTAATGAAAAAAATAATTTTCAAAATTATTCGTTAAATTTTTAACACAGGTAATTAACTTTTCACTCAAATGATACATCTAAGATCAAAAAAAATAAATATGTAATCGAATAGTTGACTTTTCAACCCAGAAGTTGAATTTTTTACCAAAAAGGACAAAAATGGAATTGCTGAATTTTTAACAAAAAAAAATTATTTTCAAAATCATTTGTTAAATTTTTAACACAAGTAATTAACTTTTTACTCAAATGATACATCTACATTCAAAAAATAAATATGTAATCGAATAGTTGACTTTTCAACCCAGAAGTTGAATTTTCTACCAAAAAAGACAAATTTTCAACAAAATAGATGAATATTCAACTAAAAAAGAAACATTTTCAAAACAAAAAAAAAATAGAATATTTCAATTTTCAATTAGGAAAATAAGTTTTTGAGCAAATACAATGATTTGCAACAAAATAATTGAATTTTCGATTGAAAAACTAATTTTCAACCAAAGAAATGAAATTTTAACAAAATGATTAATTTTCTACCAAAAAAGGAGAATTTTTTCTGACAAAATAGAATTCAACAAAAGCTTTAGTCAAATTTATAATTACAAGAAGTAATTTTAATTGAGAAACTAATTTTCGACAAAAAGAAATGAATTTTTAACCAAAAGGAATGATTTTCTACCAAAAAAGAATAATTTTCAACAAAATACGTGAAGTTTCAACAAAAGATTTCATTTTTTAATGGAATTTGTAACCTTATAGTTGAGTTTTCGAGCAAAAAGTGAATTACTCACCAAGGAGATTAACATTCTACCACAAAATATAAATTATCAACAAAATACGGAAATTTTGAAACAGATCGATTCTCAACTGGAGAAGATTAATGTTCAACCAAACATTAAATAGTTAAGTTTTCAGTAAGAAATCAATCTTGCTTAAAAAATAAAATTTAAAGTCAAAGGAATGAAGGAATGAAGATCCATTTTCAAAAAAATTCAAGAACTTTCAACCAAAAAGGTATTTTAGGAATTTTGGTTCGAAAAGATTTCCTCAAATTTCGAAAGAGAGTAGAAGATTTCAAAGAAAAATTTTCCAATTTGGCATGATTCAAAAATATTTAAAATCCAGTAAATTCAAGAGATATGTAAAAATTTTTAAGAGATCGAAAAAGAATGTTCAACTGTGAAAGATATTTATAGATGCAAATTTTTCATAATAATTTCAAAACAAAACTTTAGAAGGTTTGAAAGAATTTTGAAAGGTTTTAGGTGAACAAACCAATTTTTTTAAAATTCCTGAGAAAATGTAGAAGATTTTAAGGTAATTTCTTTATATTTCAAATGATTTTCCAAAATATTAAGAAAAATTCAAGTTAGCTGAAAATATTTCAAGGAATTTGAGAGGTTTTAAATATCCAATTTTTTTATAATTAACTCAAGAATATTATAAAATTTATATTTATATAAACCTAAAAACAAACTGATAATACTTCTTTTCTTGTAAGTAATTTCAATATTTGTGTGACTAAGAAAAATATTCAAAAAGCTTTCAGTCATACATAAAAATGTTGTTTTATTCATTTCTATGCAGTGCTCCATCTTGAAAAACTTTTTATTTATTTAGAAAACGTCTATTATGTTTCTAAACATAATACAAAACATGTTACGTAGCTGCGGTCAGGGGTGAGGGGTGAAAGTTACATGATAAGTGAACGCTCCCTTAGCGTTAAAATCGAGGTATCAACGAACCTGTAAGAGTGTAAGGAACGGTTGTTAGCTTGTAAATAAAAAATCACACAAAAAGCTATCGGACTGGGCACTCTAGCACCGCTAGTGGCAACGAACTCATCACTAGCTTACAAGAAAGAGAGAGTAACTCCAACGCAGTGTTCACAGATCGTGGGAGCTGGCGGCCCCCACCACGACTCCCGTGTGGGAGCGACACACGTAAACGCCGCGTGTCGGTGTGTCCCCACTCCGTCACTTGATTCCACGCTCCGCGGCAACGAAAATTTGTCGGCTGGGATGATTTCACTGTCTCCTTCGTGCTCTTTCGTTTGATTTCGGTGGCGGCCACGAAGATGGGTTCGGCGTTGACGCCGAGGATTGCCGAGAATGCACGACTCTTAACTTGAAATTTCTCATTCTCGGCGACTGGGCTATTTTCAAGATTTGTCAGCTTTTTCAGATATGGAGAATTGGAGGATTTGGAGGTTAGAGTCGCCTTTTGTTTACATACAAAGTTTGACAACCTCAAAAAGGCTAACAAAGTTTTAAAATATGATGATTATGTTTTTCAGGTATTATTATAGAATCTTTTCTAGTATAGGATCTATAGGGAATATAGTATAAGTTACTACAGGTTTTCAATTTTGTAATATAAGGAATATATTATATACGAAAACTTGAGGTTGGATTGATATAATGTATATCATTCTCAAGCCTCAAGTGGTTTTCAATTTTCAAATTTTGTATTTCATTTTTTAATTGATTTTAAATATTGTGAATTTAGAATGATAATAAATTATATGTATTTTTAATTCAGTAAAATAATCATCATTTCTTTTAGTGATATTTTCTTAAAGAAGCATGAAAAATATGAAAGTATAATAGTCGATATTCATATTTTAAACCATTTTCAAAAGTTTTAAGACTTTTTAAAAAAGATTTCAAACTTTTTTGCATTATAATACTTTCTTAAATGTTCATTGAATTAAATATTCAATATTTATAATATTTTATCAAGGAAAATAGAATTTATACGAAATTATGAAAATCACAGCTTTGCAATTTCTTATAAACACTTCATAAAACCTTTAATGACTTGTATATCTATACTTCATAAATAAATAAATAATGATTTACAGGAGACAAAACCTCACACTATACATATAGCCTGTTACAGAAATGGGTCTATTGTTTTATTATCGTTATTGTTTAAAATAATTTATAAATAATTTATAAAGTAATTACATAAAAATTTATAAATAATTTTTTATTTCAAATAAAAAATTATTCTACTCATGAGAGTGTAAAATAGCAATTTTATTATTTGTAATGATATTTTTCTGTTTTAATTCTGAAATTTCAGTATTTTGTAGTGAATATATAAATTAGTAATTATTTTAAATAGAAAATGGGTATTAAAGTATTACAGAAAAATCAATATAGGAATAAATAATATCAGTGTCGATCAGTCTGGGAAAAACTCGGGAATTTTTTTTAACTAGGAGAAACCGTGATAAACCCGAGAATTTCATTTAGGACCGGGAATTTTTTTATTTCATTGTAAAATCTACTTTTATCTACTTTTTATTCTTCTTATGCTTGAAAATTATAAATTCGTTTAATGTTTATTATACTTCAGTCTGTGATTGAGAATAAAATTGGCACGGTATATAAATAAATAAATAATCAATCGAATGTAATTAATTCTTATAAATATCACAATTTTTATGTACTTTCATAGGAATTATCTGAAATAGATCACAAATGAGGTTTGATTAAACTGTGTACAGGGAAAAATGCTTAATTTCAATGTTGTCAATAGGAAAACGAAGAAACAGGGTACATAATTTCTATTT